>JAJOZX010002778.1:542500-605379 GCA_023014485.1 Bathynomus jamesi
TATATATATATATATATATTATATATATATATATGTATGTGTGTGTATATATATATATATATATATATATATATATTATATATATATATATATATATATATACTTAAAGAAACAATATCTAAATACATTGACAGTAATTTAACTATTTATAGCTCTTTCCTGATATAAGTTTAGAGGTCAGACAAAGAAATTCCTTTCCCTGCCATTCTCAAACATCATGGAATCAAAACAAAGGCTACACACGTGGGCATGAAACAGGCCCACACAGGAAACACAGATTATGTGGTATTTCCAGAAGTAACCACCAGAGGGCGTCACCAAAGCCTATAAAATGAAGGCCTATAAAACGCAGCTTCTTCCTCAAATCTTCTCACTCCTCACTTGCCATTTTCTCGTTTTGGTCGTCACGTCTCACTTTCAACACCTTCGTCAGTAGCACCACTCGTCACGCCACCCGCTCTCCAGCCCTTCGCCGGAGAGCGGCCCGCTGTTCCTTCAAGGCTCCAGTCGAGCCTACACGAAGTCTATCATCAAGTAAGGCTCTCTACCAAATCTCACCCCGCTCTTTACTTCTCGTGAATCTCACCTCACGTAGCGCCGTTTCGACCTTAGCTGGCCTCAGCCCCTCAAGTCACTTTTCAACCATACAAGAAACGAAGTAACACTTGAGGCGACTCTACAGTTCCATCGTGCAAGAAACAACATCATCGCTGTAGGCGCTTTCCGTTGGCCCCTCTGCAACAAATTTCCACCGGTTGTCAACACTCATCCTCTCGCTGGCATGGTCAGTCTGACTACAGAAGCACCCTTCGAGGCCCAGGTCCGTAAACCTCCTATTAAACTACAAGCCACAAACCCATCTCGCTCTTCACTCATCCTTCACCACAATTCGATCGGCGCCGGTTCAACAAGTATTTCAACAGGCCCCCTACAGTCCCCAAGGTCATCAAGGGCGAAACGCATTACACTCAAACCTTCACCTAGGTCTACAGTCTCCAAGATCATCAAGGGTGAACGCAATACAGTCAACGCTGATGGGCGTCACGTCGAATCATACTCTTGATTATTTGATAGATGTTGCCACTTTATCATTTTGTGATTGAATTCCATGTGGTTTCCAGGTGCTTCACGGAAGTGGATCCTGACTTTGTGTACACCCTGTATGGTTGTAAATTTTGACTTGGTCCGCAATCGATATGGACCGTGACTTATTTTTGGTTGGCAAGGTACTGGTATTGATGGATACCGTAATGAAATTGACTGGATTCTTTGGATCTGACATATTTGCATGTCGGTTATAGATAGATATAGAGTGTAACATATTTGTGGATAGTAGTCTATTATGACCTGATCCTCTGGATCCAGAGATTCTATCTTTAATTTTAAATCGATAATTAATTAGTTTCAAATTGATAATTATTTAGTTTTGTAAAAATTGGTCGTTGTCAATGTACAGGCAGTTTTTACATAAATTTCTTACGTTCTTGTGGTTCGGAACCCACGCAAAATTGTAGGTCCCCTCCGCCACCACGGAGTACATACACAATATACAATTACGAACACAGTTAGGTAGACCAGCCATGAGTGGATCCTAGGGTCTTTGTTGGTCTGAAACATTATAACATTATAACCCTTCACGTACGTCTTCAATCTCCAGAGTTATTCATTATCTCGGTAAGCTACTTCGGCCCTCACTCGGGATACAGTTTTGTTACGTCGTGCTTCCACAAGCTCTGCCTAATCACGTACACCCTAAAAGTGTTTCCATTACCGTTCAAAGTAACTAGTGTTTCCATTACCGTCCGAGCTAGCTCTCGCGTTAAGACCGCAGGAGGCCTATTCAAATGTTGTACCAATACCGTAGTTGTATCACCCTGTTATTGTGTTCATTCGTATAATTTACTTATCGTGCATCTTATTGTTTATGTGCTCTTTTATGCATTTCATTCTTAACGACCTAATCAATTTACTGTACCAACCGTACGTGCATTATTTCCGTTATCAATAGGCTTTATTATTTATTCTATGTTCACCTCTGCATATTCTCATTAGCCTATCCGTATTAATGTATTTACTTAAAATTAGTCTGTATAACCATTCCTTATTGCTAAGAATCAGTCATATCAGCATAGTATAAATGCCGTTATATAGTTGTTAATCATTACACTGCCCAACAAAAAAATAATTTTTGCTGGTGATTTAATTCTAAGACCTGTTTCTGGATAACATTGATGTGCTGATTTCAAAATTCACCTTAGATTTTGTCCATCACATCAGGTTTTCGTGCAATGTGCAATGCAATATGCCTATTTTGGGTGATCCATGAAGGGCACTTATTAAAATTGATGATTTTTGAGACCTGTTAACAGCTGTTTTGCTGTTAAAATTTTATCTGTGGAATACGCAAATCTGTGCATTAAATCTAAAGGTCATGTACAACATATTAAAATCCTGGGTATCTGTGATTTCCCCAGGTGTGAGCGTGACGTCATGATCATGGATTCACTTTTTGCTTATTTAAACACTTTTAATCACTTTGTGTCAATATTACCATTGTATATTAAAGTTCACTCCCTGCACAATTGTTTACTTTTCCATGCTGATTCTGAGTATATAAAAACTTATTTTTTGAAAAGAAAAAAATTGGGCATAACCCTGCCAAAATGCGATATCTCCGTATTTGATTGCTCGAAAACCTGACGTGATAGGCAAAAACTAAGGTGATTTTTGAAATCAGCACACCAAAGTTACTTGAAAACAGGTGTTAGAATTAAATCAGCAAAATTGGTGTTGGGCAGTGTTATAAATACCTTTATTGAACTGTTAATCGCTGTGAACAAAAAATTGATTTATTTTCCCAATTAAACACAAAACAACAAAGTAATTTCTCCCTCCTTATTAAATATTGTTTATTTGGGCAGTAGGCCCAAATTGGTGACCCTAATTTCATATTTTATTCAGTAATTATAGTAAGCCTACTTTCTTAACCACATCAAATCGGTGATCCGTAGGGCACAATATAAGTAAGGCATATGATAGAATGAACCACAATATTTTATTTAAAAAACTAGGAGACAGGAAGGTTCCCATGTGGTATTCCCACCAAACTTTTACCGTTAGGTGGGGCAATGTATTATCCGAATGTTTTGGCTCCTCTTGCGGGGTGAGACAAGGCTCCTTGCTCTCCCCTATGCTGTTTAATGTGTATATTGACGGGTTAATTGTTTCACTTAATGAGGCAACGGTGGGATGTTGTATAGATAACACAAGGATAAATAACTTACTTTATGCCGGTGATATGGTGTTAATAAGTCCCTCTGTTAAAGGTCTGGATCGGCTACTAAAAGTCTGCGAAGTGTATTCGCAGAAACATGATATTCTTTTTAATGTTACAAAAACTAAAGTTATGCAATTTCATCCTAAAAGCTGTAATCAGCCAGCTGATATAAGGTTTAAAATGAATGGTGAAGCAATTGAGGAAGTACAAGAGTTTAAGTATTTGGGTTAAACTATCACCAGCTCCTTGAGTGATGACTCGGATATAAGAAAACAATCTCCAAGCCTGTGTGCTAAAGCGAATATGACCATAAGGAACTTTCGATTCTGTACAAGTGATGCTAAAGACACACTCTTTCGTACTTTCTACAGTAATATATACGGACAGCAACTCTGGGTGAATTGTAAAAAAAGTTCTGGCAGAACCCTAAATTTGCTGTACAACAGGTCTTTTAGACTCTTACATAAATTATCCCTGAGATGCTCAGCTTCGCAAATGTTTGCTACTCGCAATGTCCCGAGCTTCCCGGAGGTAACAAGATGTGCTCAACACAGTCTAATGCAAAGAATTAAAAAATCAACCAACCCGATCATCCCAGCTATCCATGAGTCCTGCTATTTATCCTCTAAGGTCTAAGCTATAGACTTCTTGGTACGAAAACGTCTGTCTGTAGCTCCACTTAACTTCGACAGTACAGTATTATTTCTAATCAATTGCATATATTTCTATCCTTAGTATATGAACTGTCATTGTATTAATAATATTTGTCATATGGACTATAGTCTGCCAATAAACCTTTTCATTTTCATTTTCATTTTCATATATATATATATATATATCAGGAGAAATCTGATGCTCCAGAAATGTATCTTCTACACGAACACTTCCAGAAAGTTAAAACTAACTCGGACCGCGAAAACGGGCACGGCGGAACGCGCCGGAACGCTGCGTAAAATAAGCCATGAAAATTTTTTCTTATTCAATTCAACATCTTGGCAGGGAATGTTTGTTTGTTTTGTTTTTAAATATCTCTCATGAAAGAAACCTCATAAAGTAACCTAAGGAGGAAATTCTAAAATTGATCCATTCTGATTTTTTCTTGTTTTTTCCAGAAGGAGGGTGGGGCTGCAAGGGGCCCCCCAAGGGGCAAACCCACAAATGCCCCTCATTAAAGACTGTGAGGCCCCATAAATGGGATGAGGAACTTAAAGAAGGGGGACCCTCATTACGGAGGCGAAAACCTCCAGGGGGGCCCCTGGAGCGGCAAGTTTCAAAGCACCCGAAATTCCTCGGACGAAATGCGGGCATACTACTGTGGATTTATAAAATTGTACCTCGATTATGTGGAGTGCACGTGTGTGTGTGTGTGTGTGTGTGGGATGTCACCATTAATCCATCAAATGAATCATCCATCAGTGATTATTCACTTTCCTTGACCATAATCAGCCATTTAATGTCATTCACGTTATATCGATGGACAACGGTGTATAACAAATTTCGAACATATTTCAGGAAGTTTTAGGTATTAAGAACATAAATTACTCAGTAATTAGGAGTAATTAGCAATTATCCAAATTAAATGTATTATTATATATAATTAGGCTGACCATATTTCCTTGAGACAAAAACGGGACATTGGGATGGCAAAAAAGGGACGGGGGTTATGTAATATTCTGTATTCATGAAAAAGTAAGTACATAAACATATTGAGCTTACAATTATTCTTCAGTGACAGAACCCATACAGAACCCATAAAACAAACGGTACTGTCCCGTTCAAAACGGTACGTATGGTCAGCCTATATATAATGCTATAATACTGAAGAAGTGGCGTAATGACTGTCACATGTTCAGTACTTGTAATTTATCGCTTTCATTTACCGCATAATTCTTTTAGAAATAATGACTGAGATTTGTTTGTTTTGGAATTTATATATACTGTATTTATATAATGCAGGAAAGAGAGCCCAAGGGCAAACGCCCACAAAAACGAACCAGCCCCCCCCCCTCCCTGCATAGAAGGAGAAGAAGAGAGCCTAAATCAAGGTCTAAACTTCTAAAGATTTTGAGATGCTCTGCATTTGAAAGATTGGAGGTCATAGACAGGGGGAAACATGGACTGAGGAACGTTGTTCCAGAGTTGACCGGTTCAGTAGATGAAAGATTGGAAATACTGGTTAACCCTTGCATTTGAGAGCTGGACAGAAAAGGGATGAGAATGTGTTGAAAGTCTGGTACTGCATACTCTCTTTAAAGGAGCAGGTATGCAGGGGTATGCAGGGGTATGCAGGGGTATTGTTAGAGAGTTCAGAAGAGCAATGTCCGTTGTAATTGCGATAGTAAAGAGAGAGTGAGGCAATACTGCGGCGAAGAAAGACTGAAGACAGTCAGTAAAAGATTGGGAACTGGTGAAATTGCAGAATCGGCACAGCACAACTAACCTCTTAGAAGCTTATATATATATATATCTGCGGTTCTAGATGGCCACTGTTCTTCTCCTGAAGCTATTAATAGTGGCGTTCCTCAGGGTTCTGTCCTCTCACCCACTCTTCTTTATTTATTAATGATCGTTTAAGTCGCACTTCCTGTCCTGTCCACTCTTATGCTGATGATTTCACCCTTCACTTCTCCACCCGCTCCACAAAACGTCCCTCTCAACAGGCACCAAAAATTACCTTGCAAACTTCTCACCCCAAAATTTAAAGAATGTTATACTTAGTAATTTTGGGACCTCTCTCTCTCTCTCTCTCTCTCTCTCTCTCTCTCTCTCTCTCTCTCTCTCTCTCTCTCTCTACATATATATCATTAACTTGAAGAAAAAAAAGTTAACTTTTTCTTTCGTTTGCTTAATTATGTTAATAAAATACACTTGTAAGAAAAATTGGAATCTGAAAAGTTTTATTTTAAAATTTTTAAAATGTAGAAAAATTATAAAGGGATGAAGTATGTACAATATATATATATACACACACACACACAAACATGCAGACATGTTTTGTATATATGTATATATATATATATATATATATATATATATATATATATATTATAATATATATGTATATGTATATATATTATATTAAATGTGCAGTATGTGTGGTTATTTATAGTCAGAAAGCCATAAAGATGATGCGCCCATAAAGACAGCTATACAGTATACCAAATCAGGCAACTTCCTCAGAATCTACTGTACATTGAAACGTTCGTTGTGAATGCATTGATTAATTATTTAATACTGATGCGTACGAGATGAAGAAGTTTACAGTGACCTTGTATCGATTGTTGTGCACAAAGGGTTGACAAAAGTAAATAGACACTACGATGATTGTCCTCAATCACAAATGGCAAAGCTCATCAATGGAATGACAGAACGTGTGTCATCTTTACATAATGCAAAGGGGAAGGCAACACGATTCTAAATATATACCTTGTACCTGCATTCAAGATTTAGGTTAGAGTAAACTACGTTATATTACATGGACGTCCGCGGGTAAGGCCAAGGGATGGCTTTGCTCCTATCATGGAATAAGTTATTTTGTAATAGATGCAATTGCAAACGAGTTGAAGAAACCTACGTAGATGAAGTTAGTGGATGAGTTATCGTTCCGGAGAAGAGAATATTCCCTGTTTGTAAACATAACTAGACACTGGTATCCATCGCCCCTTTGCGCCGTCCAAGACGCAAACAATTTGCACACGCCGACCTAGATGCTTTGCCGTTAACACTGTGAGCAGCAAAATATTATTTATGGTTGCCTTAATAAGTTATATTGTTACGGCTTTAGAAGAGCAATCAGTGATTGTTTAAAAGTTATTTGGCCAATAGATATCACTTTGTATCAGTTGTTGTTGTTGTTTAGCCGATCAGCCCACCCTGATCGAGCAAGCCGGCGGCACGCAGGTAACCGATCGCCCTCTCCGGAGTGGACCAGAGGTTCAGCGCACTAGTGATGTTGTGTTGTGTTCTACGTTGTGCTAGAGCGGTACAGTCTGTCATAATGTGTTCAATTGTTTGTGGTGTGTCCTGGCACAGGTGACAGGTGTCGTCTGTGGAGTTGTCTAGTCTGTGTTTATATGTCTGTAAGTTGGTAAATAAGGTAAATAAGGTTTGCTCAACTAAAGCGCTTGTCAAACATGGTGTGCCACAGGGCTCAGTTCTGGGTCCACTGTTATTTTTATTTTATATAAATGACCTTCCACGTTCATCTGATATACTGAACTTCATAATGTTTGCAGATGATACAACTGTCTCTTTTTCTTGCAAAGATGTTAATACAGCTAAGAATTCAGAATTCATCAGTGTAATGAAATGGTTGACCACCAATAAACTCTTCCTAAATACTAGTAAAACAAATTTCATGATTTTTTACTAATAAAAGAAATGTATATCTTCATGAACTTAATGTTAATGAAATCGCCATAAAGGAGTGTACTGTAACAAATTTCTTAGTGTAATGCTAGATAAGAATTTGCAATGGAGTGATCATGTAAATTATATCGCGAAAAAGATTTCAAGGAGCGTTGCTATAATGTTTAAACTTAGAAATGTAGTCCCTAAACAAGTTTATTGACTCTTTATCATACTCTTGTTCTTCCTTATATAACATACTGCACCCTTGTTTGGGGAAACTCTACCAACAACGCATTAAATGGTATCTTTGTCATCCAAAAACGAGCAATAAGGTTATCTGATGCTGATTTCCTTGTTGACTCTAGTGCATTATTTAAAGATTTAAACCTACTAAAGCTCAACGATGTAACCAAACTGGCACATTTTATTTTTATTTACAAGTGTAAGAACAAAATCATTAATTTGCAATGGGTAAATAGATATTTTTGTAACTCATCAAGAAATCCACTCGTATCAGACCAGAAATAGATCAAAGCTTGTTATACCTCAATTTAGATTGTCTTCATCTCAAAAACTACCCATTTTCATTGGATTGAAACTATGGAATGACTTGCATGCCGATATAAAAGATATTGTGAATGTAAATTTGTTTAAAACTAAGTTGAAATCCCGATTAATAATGGCATACTAAGAAAAATGTAGGATTAATGTCCACTAATATTGTTTAATATTGTCCATTAATATTGTTTAATATTGTAATACATGTTTTAACTATTAATAATACTTATTACTTATTTATTTATTATTATTAATTAATAACAACTAGCTGCTTATTTTTAATAAGAGCCCAGTAAAGCCTGAAGCTTAAGGGCCACATAAAAAAATAAATAGTCGAGCTTCACAATTATTCATGTCATTGTAAATTGAAAAAATTTATTTATTTTATTATTATTAATAAAGGTTATTCTATTCAAAAAGTTAAGTTGTATAAATAGTGGGTGCCCTATAGCTCGGCGGTGGTTACGGTGGTGGGGGATTTGGTTTGCTTCCAACTGCTGGCTCCTGTGTTAGGTTGAGTTGGCCGCTTACTCTGTTAATGCTCGGACTAAAGGTGATCCTTTGATTGCGCATTCAACCCCCCCACTTTGCTTTGTACGGAAATGAGCTTCCTGGCTTTTACTCTTCCAATGCCTATAAATTGCTGCTCTCTTCCGGAAGATAATTTTAAAATCATTTTTCAGAATGAAGTTATCTTTGAATTTAGTGTCCGGCAATCTCCTTTGCCTCTGGCAGGCAGTTAAAGTCAATATCAAAGACTATTTCTAACACGACCCATGACTCCGCCCATTTTCGTATTAAATATTTTGTTGACCGCCACCTAGTATTTGGTAAGAGAACGAAGTTACTCTGAAGGAAAAAAGTCATCAGTTCAAATTTTCTTTTAATATTTATTAACCACTTAAATATTTATTAAGGTAATATCATGTTTGTATTAACTATTAATTGTATTTATAAAATTATTAATCTGAAAATTTCCAGAATTTATTTTGATAACTTTTAAATCATGCGAATATGCCCTTGTACAGTATAACCGTAACGTGTATATATAGGTAACTATATATATATATATATATATCTTTCTTGCTAGAAGCTATATGCGGAGTATACCTGATTTACATTTGGTGGGATAACGCATTTCATGATACAAATACACTAAACTGGAAGTTGTCATTCTCGGTTCCATATCGTCGTTGTCCATATTTTGAAAGTAAAATGAACCTCCAGAATAGAAATAATATGAATTAACTGGCAGAGAGAATTTGAATCCCAGAATTTGTATCTGTTGCCACACTGAGGTCGAGGGTTCAACTCTCGTATTAATTGGCCTGAGCACTGTGCCAGTTTCTGGCCCTCTTCACTGATTTTATTTATTATCGGATTTAAGATGTAGAAAATATTTTCTCTCCTCTGATTGTAAGTCTTCAGAAGAAATAAAACGTGGCCGCTGATTGGACAACTCCTAATCTCTTTTCCAACGTTCTAAATAGGCATTAGTGAGAGATTAAAGTAATAGATGAAAACAAACTTCCTTTTACAACACACGAAATCATTTCTCGCGTGTTATTTGACTCTTAAAGCTCACTCCTCCTCCCTCCTCATCCCAATCTTAATTTTGAAGTTTTAGTTTTGGATGTTATAAAATGACGTTGATTGGACATCATCTTGGTATATTCTTGTTATATTCTTGGTATTCTTCCTAACCTAGCCTAGGCCAGTTTGAACCTGACGTAAGTCTAACCTAGCCTATGCTATCATAACCTAACTTAACCTTTCTTAATCTAATCCTAACAAAACTTGTCAATAAATCACCATGTCAACAAATGTTGTTACCGCCATTATCTCTAAATATACCAATAGAAAATAAAAAAAATCATAATATTGCGTTATTTCTGTTTTTTTCAGATGTGTTCCATAAACCTAAAACTTCAAATAGCTAAGAATAAATCAACCTTTTATTCGTAATAATGTTACCACATATTGCAAATACCATGTATCTGTTCTTTCAAAACAGTATTTGGCATCTAATAATCAAAATCTTATGTTAAACTGACATTATATCTTAAATAAAGAGACTTTAAATCCTTTCTCATTTTCAAAGGCTCTTACTTTTTCTTAAAATTTAAATGATTCTCGTTGAATCGTTGTGAAAATGTGAAAATCATGACATTTAATTTAATCTTCTCTCAAACTCCTTTGTTGTAGATTTAACCGTTTTTCATAAAAAATACGATTAGTGCTGAATCTTGCCGTTTTGTGTAATTTCACAACGATGTGAAATAAACATTAAACCTGAAAGATGTGTACATAAACATTCATGAGAATTATTTATACGGAGCAAGTGTATCAAATGAGTTCAATAAGGAAGTATTAAAATTTTATATTTGGTCCTTGTCGAAGATAAAATGCTAATCAAAGTTATATTTTATGTTGAATTAACTTTTAAACCAAAAGGTTAAGAGAACCTTTGGATTCTTCTTTGAGTTAATTAGGTGAAATCCATAAATTTTAATTAAATAATTAAGAGTCATCCATAAAGAGACTTTTTCGGCAAGTAACTAGGCCTATTAAGTAAGTTTGGATTAGTTTGTATAATATATATATATATATATATATATATATATATATATATATATATATATATATATATATATAGCTATAAATATGTTACACAGACCGTGCATGGAATCAGGAACTCTTCTGGAAAAGTTAAATCCACTATAGTCCGAATAAGTAATGATAAATGACAAATACTAAAGTTTTTCTTTTCCATGAAGGAAGCCCACCAACGAGGGTAACGGGTCACTAGCAAAGCAGCTCCAAAATATAGCTTCCCTCACCAGCTATATATATTTCTGGAATGTATGACACATACTGTAAAATAAATAGACCCTGTCTTTATCCTTATATGTGATGTATGATACATAAAACAGTATTTAAATTTGTTCCAGTTAGTTTTCAGCTGAAATTCTATATTGGTCTTCGTGGCAATAATTTTTCCACTGCTTGTCGAAATTATCTCCAAAAAAATATATCTCATGATTTAGCATTGAGGGATGAATTGGACTGGAAAATGTAAGAGGAAGGATGGCAAAAACAAAAAAAAAATTAAAAAAAGGGCATAAAAAAATATTAAATGAATGAATGGGTCGCATTATTGGTAAGTTGATGCAATTCGTATCGTCCATAAACTTGGGCAGTCCATCATTAAATTACCTCAATAGGTAAATACACAATGTTTACATCCACCTCCATACTTGGCAAAGTCTAAGGGAATACTGGATGGTCAGAGGATTAGAAAGGATATGTCTGTGAAAAACGGTTCCCTTAGACTTTGCCAAGTATGGAGGTGGATGTAAACATTGTGTATTTACCTATTGAGGTAATTTAATTTTAGTTTTTATAGTGATGAAATTTAATTTAATTTTAGTTTTTATAGTGATGAAATTTAAATGATTTTAATTTTGTATTGATGCAATTTTCATTTTGCTTTAAGGTTTTAATTTTAATGGTTTTAATATTGTATTGATGTAACTTTCACTTTTCAATCTTGTTTTAAGGTTTTAAGACTTAACTCACTGATGATGACAAAAGATTTGTCGAAACGTCTGATGTACAAATAAATGAAAATGTTTGCCGTTGTGTTGATTCTTCTTTTCATCTGTAAGCTCCGTTTCCCTAAGGAGAAGTCAATAGTTTTGATATATATATATATATATATTATATATACACGAGGTAGAGTCAAAAAGAAAAGTTTGTGAACTTTTTTTAACAGCCTCCGAACGACTCAGTACTTGTGTGTCTTCATGTCTGCGCATGCGCGGATATGTAGGGAAGCCTGGGAAGGTATGGGCAGAGATTCGGTCTGGCAAGCGCACTCAGTCAGTGTGCAGAGAGCGTGGAAGGCACTACTGTCTGTTCGGTTCGGCGAATTTTGTTATTTTCAGAACCCGGTCCTCCAAGATGTTGCAATTTGAGGAGCGAACGAACATTAAGTTTTGTGTACGATTGGGCAAGGCATTATCACAAACTTGCGACATGATCAGGGAAGCCTATGGGGACGAGGCCATGTGTCGGAGTGCAGTATACAAATGGTTTAGGCGTTTCAAGGACGGCCGACAATCACTGGAGGATGACCCGCGGGAGGGAAGGCCAGCGGTAGCTCGTAATGAGGAGACCATTGCCCGTGTTTGCGAGATCATCTGACAGGACCGTAAACGAACTATTGACAAAGTCGCCGAAATCGTTGGTGTGTCACATGGCACGTGCCATCAAATCTGCATGATGACCTTAACATGCATCGGCCAGAATTTGATGTATACGTATTGTAATGTATACGTAGGAGAAACGGGAAAGGACCTCAGTAAAAGAATTTATGAACACAAGATAGGTGTGAGGGTGGAGAATGAAAAAGTGCTGTATTCTGTCATGTCTGAGACTAACCATGTAATAGATTTTAATAATTGCAACTTTGTTTTCAAATCTAACAATTATGTTAAGCGTAGAATTGTTGAATGGAGTCTTATAGGCGCTATACAAAATTTTAATCTATCCGATGGTCAGTTCTCTTTTAACAAAATTATATGTAATAAAATTAAGAATTTTGTAACATTACCATCCAAAAATCCCCAGGCATCACAGGTATATCCATCGGGTCAAAGCTGGGTCGGAGGGGTCACTTAGCTATCCCCTGATAAGAGGTGTCGTAACCATGCAATTGGCATGCAGAAATGTTAGTTTTAAGATTTTTATTTTTTGTTCGCAAAAAGCCAAGCGTTTTGGGTTATGAATATTCATAAAGGCATAAGTTAAAGATGTTTTCAAAAATAGAACGGTCGTTCTATTTAAGTGGTTCTCAGGGGAAGAGGAAACCCAAAACCGCTTGGCCGCGGAGATTTACAACTAAAGGTTCCAGATGTACAAATGGTTAGTTTCGCTTTCAAATGAGGTTGTGACTTTTATAACGCAGACTCGAAGACGCCGACAAAGTTGAACCACGAGGGGGTCATAAACTTAGGGCTTCGAATCTGTTAACGGTATTTAAATGTATTTCGTGGGAAGAAGGAGGGGTCTATACTCGGAAATCAGGTCCAGCTCCAATCAGGGGGCCCAGGATCCTGGGAAACGTAGTGAAGACGCCTTCTTTCTCTCTTGTATGGGTAATAGCCTTCTGGAGGGACGATCTTAGGAAAACAAATGATTTGATAGGTTTGCAGAATATTGGAAGGCGGGGTCCTTCAAATTTGTAAAGTAAATTCGAAAATTGATAAGTCAGTTGTAGTCGTTCCTCCTTGAAGTTAACTGTGGCTAAACAAACCCCCTGTAGACTTGTGTTGTAAGAAAACTTAAAACTGAAAGAATCAATTGTCACTAAATTAGAAATTAAGAACTTATAGTTCATGAAATTCGTTTACGCGGAAATTTGAGCATAATCATTTAATTGTTAGCGACCGTAACCGAGAACTTGATTGTATCTTAATTTAGATTAACCAACGGACCAAGAGTTTTGTGAACTTTCCATTAATTTAATTTGGCTCCACTTAAATAAGAAATAGGGTACGTCTGGGCCCTAATTTCCTGAATCCGTCAATTTGGGTTCGGCAGTAAGTCCCGTTATCTGATAGATTGTAGTTTTGAAAGCTTTGGGTGGACCGTAAATCTACGGTCCGTACGCAGCACAAGTGGGAGTGATTGTTTCTCCTGCTCGTAGTAAGTAAACTAATTCTTTGAATATCTGGGTCGAATTGCGGCCACTTCATTTCTTGTTATTTATTTTTGTTGCACTAAAATATAAAACCCCTCGATCTATAAATTATTTCATTCAACTAACTGTTAATCTTTTCTTTAGATTTATCATTGTTGATCAATTTATCGATTTAAATCGGTCGAACGGTGAACTTTGTCTTTGACGTTAAGATTATTGTATTGACTGAAATTGTATATATGTAATTCAGAATAAACTATTAAATACATGTACTGTGTCGAGTGACATTTAATAAAATTTATAAGAGGGTGTGTGTTGTTTTAAATACCTTGTGATAGACCCCTCTTGTTAGCTGGGGAAAATTAACGTTCAAAGTAGGCTTGTGGAAAGCCGAAGGAACCTAGCCTATCAATTTAAAGGGCCATCCGTCTTGGGTAGGCCGAATAATCCTGAACGAAAATAAGAGATAAA
This sequence comes from Bathynomus jamesi, assembly GCA_023014485.1. Classification (NCBI taxonomy): domain Eukaryota; kingdom Metazoa; phylum Arthropoda; class Malacostraca; order Isopoda; family Cirolanidae; genus Bathynomus; species Bathynomus jamesi. The sequence goes on from JAJOZX010002778.1 coordinate 556,861, forward strand.
ATCACCGGGTACGCCCAACTTAAAGGGTGCCCGTGAAGTGAATTAAAGTCAGAGAATGGGCGTTCAATACCATAAATAAATATACGGGTTGAGCGCGTACGTCAGAGGATGGAAAGGTTCAGTCAACTAATCCCTGATATATAATTAACTTCCAGGTGTATATAAACTATGTTCTCTTTATGCGCCATTACCAATTGACAAGGGCTCGCGAGGAGCCGAAACTGTATTGGTGTTAAGAAATAAAAATTTACATCTTCCTGAGGAGTGGTTTCCTTCTTCATATATATATATATATATATATATATATATATATATATATATATATATATATATATATATATATATTACATTGAAAAGGCATAGTATCTATGTGTCTTAACATTTGGAACACCATGTATGGAAACTCCACTTACCCAAGCAAATTTTTTTTCAGAAATCAACATCATAGTAGTACATTTTTTGCAGTCTTAATTCTATTTCAGAAACTCAGTTATCCTTTTATTGTTTTTTAAGAAGGAATGTCTTTCCCATTAACATTTTTACTAAACTTTCCACAAGTTCTGACTATTACATTCTTATTTTTCCATCTAGAAATGAAAACTACAAAGAATAACAAGTTATAAGTCAGTGAGCGTTGCCTAGAGAAATAAATTTGAAAAGCGGCAGGTGTTTATCATATACGATATCAACAATGTAATATTTCTTATTTTGGACTACAGGTACAAATACTGATCTCAGAATGACGAGAGGTAAACATTTTATAAGATTTGCCACACACACACATATATAATAATAATAACATTGGCAACGTCAATGAAGTGTTAAGAAAATGTAGTCTAAGAAAGTTTATTGAGATAGATAGAGCAATAAAATTAAAGTTAATTAGAATTAGACGTAGTGAAAGAAAAATTCTGCTAAACTTTTCATTAATTCCGTTTCGTCATGAGCAATTAAGGAATTATTTATTTCGTAGGAATAATAATAATCAGTCAAGAGTGCCGGAAAATGGCACTCTACACTGAAAATGGAACTATGTCAAGTCATCCTAAAAACCTATCAAATGGACAAACTATGAAATAGTCAAACTTCTTTTACAGTGTTAGGTGGGAGTGGATACATTTTAGGGGGGAAAAAAAAAACTGTCAAACTCTGTCATGTCTTAATGTGTCCAAAACTTGTCGAAATATACACCTAAATTTTGAATAGGTTTATGTAAGACTGAAGACATTTTAGAAAAAAAAAATGTACCCAAAATTTAACATGTTTCAGTGTGCCAAAATTGAATTACAAATATACACTATATTTTTCCACAGACTCTTTGCCCATGACCAATTTGAAAACACAAATTCTGATAAAAATGGTAAAGTTATAATTAAAACTATTTAACAAAAACATTATTAACACTAAAATCCAGCTGTTTAATTGCATAAACAGTAATTATTTGAACAAACAATATCTATGATATGCAAATGTAAAAATAAATTAGTTACCCCTTTATTATAGAAAATATATAGTAAAATATGAACAAATAATTATTTAATATATTAATGTAATGTAATTTCGAAATTATTAGGTTTTGAATAATAATTCGCAGGAATGCTCCACTGTATGTTTTAACTATATTGAAATTGTGGTACATTTACCAAACTTTTATGGTTAGATTGGGCAATGTATTGTTCAACTATTTTGGTTCCTCATGCGGAGTTAGATAAGGCTTCTTGCTATCTCCTCTGCTGTTTAATGTGTATAATGATGGACTAATTACTTCCCTTGATGAGGAAAGAGTGGAATGCTGTATAGATAGCATGAGGATAAATAACTTGGTTTATGCCGATTATATGGCATTAATAAGCCCTTCAGTTAAAGGTCTGCATGATCTTATACAAATCTGCGAATTATATTCACAGAACCATGACATTAATTTCAGTGTTACTAAAACTAAGGTTACGTAATCCCATGCTAAAAGTTCAAACTGAGCTGGTAATATTATTTACAAAATGAGAGACGAATCAATAGATCAGGTACAAGAATTTAAGTATCTGGGTCAAATTATCACCAGCTCCTTGAGTGACGACTCAGACATAAGAAAACAACATTTCAGATAAAGTAAACATGATTATTAAGGAACTTCAAATTCTGCAGAAGCAAAGCTAAAGTCGCTCTTTTTTGTATTTTCTGCACTAATATCGATGGACAGCAATAATTGTGAGTTAAATATAAAAAAGGTTCTCGCAGAACCCTAAATTTACTTTATAACAGATCTTTTAGATTGCTTTTTAAGTTAACTCCAAAATGGTCAGCTTCTCAAATGTTCGCTAACTACAACGTGTCGAGCCTCCCTGAAGTAACAAGACGTGCTCAGTATAGTCTAATGCGAAGAATTCAAAACTCAGACAATTTAACTGTTCAAATTGTTCATCAGTCCTGCTTTATATCTTCTAGACCAGTGGTCGGCGAACATTTTTGGGTATTACCCCAAAATATATTTGTGTACAACGATATTACCCCCTAGACTTGAAATTATTTGTTCGAAAAAAATATACCTTTGATAATTAGCCTCGCTTATTAAATAATAAATTTTTGTGCAATTTTATTTATATGTTTATTGAGCCTTCATTACCCCCGAGATTTTCATTTTTACCCCATTTGGGGTAATTTACCCCGGTTCCCCGACCCCTGTTCCAGACTATGGACTTCTTGGTATGAAAATGTTTGTCTATAGCTCCACTTAACACCAATGTTGGTATTTTCATTATAATATACTTTTTACTTTTATTTTTTAGTATTATTTTTGAATAAATGTTATTATTAACTTTATTATTCCTTTTTTATTAAGTGTATTATTTTTTATTTCTTTTTAGTCCTAAAAGTTTTAGGTTTGAAATTTATTGTTTAAAATAATAAGTCGAATTGTTTATTACCTTGGTGATATAGGCCTACTTTTTTTTATGGAATTTATCTCCTACCAATAAAGGTTATCATTATCATTATCAAACGTTCTGAGATGAGTTAAAGACTGTTTATAAGGTATTAAACTACAAAAACAAATGTCCAGTATTAATAGAAAAAGTTAAATTATCCATAAATGAGTATCGTTGCATAAATGTAGTATGCCATATTTGTATAATAATACATACTAAATATTAATTTTATGGCCTTGCTTAAACTGGTAACTCATTATTTAAATGAGTTACCAGTTTAAGCAAGGCATTAAAATTAATATCATAATTCGAAGAAAGAGTATAAAAACTAAAGTTTTACTAAGTGACGTAACTGAAGGGCAAATACAAAACCTTATCAATCTTGACAATGTGTAATTCTGTTCTGGAACAAAGTAACCTCGAAAAACCTGCCCAATTGGGTACTCAGCTTGAACAGGATTTACTGTGTCAACTGACGTGATTTTAATGTTCATTTTGGTGCAATATTATAGAAAAAAAATTTGTTCAGTAAGACACCAGCAAAGCAAAGTTAAATATGTCTGTTGACCAAGTTTACGTTTTCATTGTAAATTCTCGGATTATTTATTATTAACCAACACTATCGGGAATCAAACCCCGACCTCGGTGTCTTCACTGCGCTTATAGTTATAGGGAAACGGTGTTATCCACTGAGTTACGGGCGTTCATCGAAGCAGGTTTTGGAAATGACTGCTTGGTTTACTGGTAAGTATAAATTTAAGAAAAACCATTGAATTCGCCTGAATAATTCAGTCATTTAATACAATGTCGTTTGAAGCTACGTGTAAACAATTTAAATTTCTTAATTCAGGTTATACAAGTTCGCTTTTTTGTTTTTCTTTTAATCAGTGAGTAATTTTTGTGCAGGGATGGCTGGTGAGCGGGAGGAAACGGCCCGCGGGCCGGATACAACATTTTCAAGATTAACCCGGCCCCCGCTATCGACTAGAAATTATTAATAAAACGGCCCGCAGAATGTCGAGCGACAAAACGTTGACGTGTATTTATTATTTAATCCAAACCCGACAAACTACCTCAGGGAATTTTTTAAGAAAATAGACCAAACACAGGGAAATTTTGAACATGTGGTAAAGTTTCCTGATTATAACATTTTCTGTCTTAGCATTTAACAAATCAAAATGTCGATCAACGATGACTGATGAACATCTTGGTTCGATGCTCCGCATTGCAACAACAGAACTGAGGCCAGATATCGACGCATTACTCAAGGCTTACAAGCGCTTTCACTCGCCCTACTACGATAATAACTTAAATGTTATGCCATCGCTATGCAGCTGATCTTGACAGGTTATTATCTACAATTTTAAATTTCATTAACGACAAATTGTTTAAAATTCAATAAATAATTGAAATTAAAATAATAAAAAAATATTTCTATATTTTTTTTGTTTTTTTTTTTTCGATATATATATATATATATATATATATATATATATATGCACCTCGGTGGTGTAGTGGTTAGCGTCGCTGACTACGAATCCATCGACCCTGGGATCGAGACCCGGTGATGGCAGCCGGCGCGCAGCAAAACCCAGCTGTTCATCCTTCCACACAATAAAGAAAGTGGTTGGTAGATAAATGGGTACCTTGGGTGGCCTAGTGGTTAAAACGCTGAGCTGCTGGTGGGGCGTGGTTCGGATTCCACGTTAAACTGTAGGTCTAAGGTGGAGTGAAAAGCTTGACCTTCGTTAGAATGAACAATTCGGGCGGAAGCTAACCAAAAGCTATATATATATATATATATATACTGTATATATAATTTTTTAACACCTTGCAACATGAATAAAACAAAATAGAGCGTCCTTTTCTTGGAGATCCTCTATATATATATATATATATATATATATATTCTATTATATATTTTCGCCTGTCTGTTTGTCTGTCCTTTATGCAAGCGTAAACCGTTTGACCTAGAGCTACCAAATTTGGCACGGGAAGGAACCTCTTATGGGATGAAGAATGTTAATAAATTAAATAATTAAAATTACTGGGCCCGAAGGCCCCAGCACCGCAATTAAACTACAGAAAAGAACGCAGCCGTGAAAATTTTGAGCTTCACATTGTGTCAAGATTTCTGAATCTTAACATTTTCATGAGTAATTATTTGGTCAACTATAGAAAAGAACACAGTCATGAAAATCTTGAGCTTCACATATAATTATTTTTTAGGACGACTTCAAACCGTTTGACCTAGAGCTACCAAATTTGGCACGGGAACCTCTTATCGGATGAAGAATGTCAGCACAGAGTCGGTCAGCCTGTCTGTTTGTCTGTTTGTGCGAATAGTTACAGGAAGTTAATGTGGCAATGTTTTTTTGCAGTTTTTGAAAATCCCAACAACTTTACCATGCCACCAAAGAAACGCGCAAGTTTGGGCAGATCTACATCAGCAGCCAGAAAAAATAAAGAAGCCCGGAAGCAGAAAAGCTCACAAGAAAGACAATCACGCCTTGAAGTTGACCGTGAACGACATGCAACAGCCAGAGCAAGAGAAAACCTCCAAGAAAGACAATCACGTCTTGAAGCTGTCCGAGAAAGTGTAGCAGCTATCAGAGCAAGAGAAACGCCCCAAGAAAGACAATCACGCCTTGAAGCTGACCGTGAACGGCATGCAACAGCAATATGAAATTTATCCCGGGCAACGCCGGGTACCTCAGCTAGTATATATATATATATATGAAAAGAAGGATCAACACAACGGCAAACATTTTCATTTATTTGTACATCAGACGTTTCGACAAATCTTTTGTCATCATCATCCGCAATTAGAAACCACAGTAATGAAAACGACCATCCCCTTCACAAAACTCAGTTTGAAATTTTAACTAGATCCAATAACCTTACAGAACTCCGAATTTTAGAATCTTTGTACATCTATAGAAACAAACCCTCCCTTAATAATAATAGCTCATCCTACAAATTACGACTCTTTTGACAACCAACCGTGTTTCACAGATATACCCTTTCTAATCCCCTGACCACCTAGTGGTCTCTTAGACTTTGCCAAGTATGGAGGTGGATGTAAACATTGTGTATTTACCTATTGAGGTAATTTAATTTTAGTTTTTTAGTGATGAAATTTAATTTAATTTTAGTTTTTATAGTGATGAAATTTAAATGTTTTAATTTTGTATTGATGCAATTTTCATTTTGCTTTAAGGTTTTAATTTTAATGGTTTTAATATTGTATTGATGTAACTTTCACTTTTCAATTTTGTTTTAAGGTTTTAAGACTTAACTCACTGATGATGACAAAAGATTTGTCGAAACGTCTGATGTACAAATAAATGAAAATGTTTGCCGTTGTGTTGATCCTTCTTTTCATCTGTAAGCTCCGTTTCCCTAAGGAGAAGTCAATAGCTTTGATATTAACCCAGAGATATGGCCGATCGACATTGAACTATTACAGACAATGTGAAAGAGTCTATTTGAAACTGAACAAGGCTATTTGTGATGAGAGTTTCTTGTCTAAGTGCAAAAGTTATAATATTGTGCCTAATTTCCTTAGATTTAAACTTTATAATAAACGCCTCCATAACTCCAAACTATATAAATCATGGCAACATAAATTATTAAATTTGGAGCTTCAATCGAAAACTAAAACAGTGAGTTTTCTCAAGCTGAAATATAAGAATTCTCTGTTTGGTCTAAAATCTAGGGTGTCTTATATTGATTACACTAGGCAACAAATTTCAACTTTTTTTTTGTTACAGACACGTGAACTACTGATTCCTACTAAAGCGCTGATGCTGATTTCAGATCTGATATCAAAATTTCTCTATCACGTCCAGATTTTGTGTAACCGAAAACCCCTATTTTTCATTTTTTTTCTCACCCGCTTCTATTACGAAAGCCGTCTAAGCTACTTTTCCGTGCCACGTTTTATGTTAAGCATACTTAAATAATTAGTGAACAGGGATGTCTTTCCTCCTTTATTCTGGCTTAAGACAGACAGCGGAATTCCGCTGGCGGAGTTACCACCCCTGCGCCCAACCATCCACCCAAAGCGCGTTAGTATTTTGTTGTTACTACTGAAAGGCAAATTCCTGTTCTTAAGTGAAACTTTGGTGTGTCCTCTTCCTTTGTCGCTTGTAGGATGACGAGCTCTCCTTCTGCAGGAACCAACAATAATCTCCCATCATATTTGGGTTGAAATTACCTTGGTATCTGTTTTCCATAACTGAGATCTGTTGGTGGAAGCGCTCACCATGCTCGTCACTTACAGCCCCAAGGTTGGCCGGGAAGAAGTCAAGATGAGAATGTAAAAAATGAATTTTCAAAGACATTCTGCATCCCATTATTTCATAAGATTTAAGCATGTTTTCTACGAGTTTACGGTGGTTTTCAGCTTTGTGGTTTCCAAGAAAATTTTTGACAACTTCAACGAAAGATGTCCATGCTCCTAGTTCATTCTCATTTAGGTTAGATGGAAACGATGAGTCGTGGATGACACTGCGGATCTGTGGTCCAGTGAAAACTCCAGCTTCTAGCTTAGCATCTGTCAATATTCCTTTGAATTTATCCTTTAAATATTGGAAACCACTACCTTGATGATCCATACCCTTCACGAAATTTTTCATAAGGCCAAGTTTAATGTGAAGTGGTGGAAGATGTACTTTCTGAGGGTCAATAAGTGCTGGGTGTTTCACATTGTATTTACCAACAACATGTTCAGTTCTAGATGGCCAATCATGTTTTTTGTAGTGGTTCTTGTCATCTCTGCTGTTCCATAGACACAAAAAGCACATATGCTTTGTGTAGCCCAACTGTAACCCAAGAAGTAATGATACAACTTTAAGGTCGCCACAAATATTCCATGTGTGGTCCTTATATTTGATGAGTCTTAGCAGCAGTTTCATCGATTCATAAGTCTCATTAAGGCCAGTGGCATGTGCTACAGGTATTGAAGGTTTTTCATTGCCGTTGTGCAGTAATACAGCTTTAAGGCTAGCTTTACTAGAGTCAATGAACAGTCTCCATTCTTTTGGATCATAGCGACAGCCAATCCCTTGCATCAGACCACTGATATCGTGGCAGAAACAAACGTTTTCTTCCTGTAAGTAAAATGATGAAAACTGCAAATGGCGATGGCGGAAATGGGAAACTTTGGTGTTTGGTTGGAGAAGATTAAATTCTTGAAGTCTTGAACCAAGCAACTCTGCCTTTTCTTTTGGTAATTCCAAATCGCGCACTAAGTCATTTAACTCCGCTTGACTTAACAAATGTGGGGAAATATTTGCATCTGGAACATATATGCCATCTTTCCCTGTTTCTATATCACTAGCAGAATCTTCAGATGAACTGCTGTCTGTTATCGTTGCTGGTGGAACTGGTGGTGGATTTGTTTCATCATGTGGTACTGGTTTCATTGCTGATTCGCAGTTTGGGTACGTGATCTTTGATTTGTTTTTCTTTGTGAAACCAGCAATCTTTGTCAAACAAAAATAACAATCATTGAAGTGATTTTTCGGCTCACGCCAAACCATGGGGACTGAGAACGGCATAGCTTTTCTTTTACCATTCATCCAAGCTATTAACATTGCATTGCACTGTGCACAGCAAATATGTGGTGCCCAGTCCCTCTGTTGGTCTCCTAACTTACAGTCAAAATAACACTTGTAGGCAAGTTTAATCTTTGTTGTTATGTTTCTACGTTGTGGCTTAGGTGTATATTGTCCACAGACAAAGCAGAAGTTGTCTGGGTGATTTACACAAGCACGTCTATTTGATGCCATTTTGAATTACCATACAATATCTGAAAAAACGTAGAAAGTAATTATTACGATGTGCAAAATAAAAAGAAATACACACCGTAGTACAAAACAAATGCTATAAAAACACACAAGTCACCACAACCTGTCACTTGCTCATCAGCAGAGAGCTTCAACAACCGTTCTGCTTGACTGTCACGTAGCGACTGACCGTTGGGCCGTTGCCCGTTACTATGCTCTTGACTCAGTGTTGCCAACTCGGGATAAATTTTATTTATCAAAATTGTTCGAATTTGTATATAGTTGGCAAAAAAAATTGCTTTAACCTTGAAAAGCAAGTTTCATATTACTGGCATTAAGCCGATTAAAACCAAAATCTGGACGTGGTAGAAAATTTTACTAAAAGTGATTTGCATTTTACACAAAATCTAGACGTGATAGAAAAAATCTAATTATAGATTTGAAATCAGCATACCGAAATTAGCTAGGAGCACCTATTTGGTCTTCTGTAACAAAATCTTTGTTGCCTAGTGTTATCATTGTTTAGTTACTAAATTTCAAACTTGCTGTGATAAAATTGTCAATAGACATAAAAGGATACATGCTGCCAAATTGGAAAAATTGGGAATCACTCAGTCGTTTTTTAATAATCCAGATAATTTTATTTTTAATTTCTCTAATAGAGTTTTAAGTATTAGAGAGAAAGAAATATTGTCGTTAGGCTTAAATTTTGATCTACCTCATTATAAACTAAATTTTTATAAATTTTTCTCTGGCTTTGAAAATCTTCTCATGAATATTAAGAATTGTGAGATCCGACCAAATTTCTCGTTTCATAACTTGGTAAAACAAGTGGAGAGCATCTCTTTTAAGAATTTTTATAATTTTAAACCCCATAAGGTGTTTTCCCCTCTTTAATAAGCAAGATTTTAAAATTCTTAATAATTTGAAAAAGGATAACTCTGTCATCATTACAAAACCGGATAAGGGTAAAGGAGTAGTGCTGATTGATTCAACAGTTTACATAAATAGAATGGAGACAATTTTGTCGGATACGTCTAAATTTAAAAGGGTAAAAGAGAATGTTCTGTCTAAATTACTAAAACTCGAAGATAAACTTAATAGGTGTTTGCGTAAATTAAAAAATAGTAATATTATTGCTGACAATACATACAATTTTTTATTTGCTTCTGGTTCTAATCCAGGAATTCTATATGGTTTACCTAAAGTCCATAAGCCAAATTTCCCACTAAGACCTATTCTTTCGGCATGTGGTACATTCAATTATAATTTAGCCAAATTCTTCGTTCCCTTGCTTTCAAAACTCACCTTTAATGATTATTCTATTAACAACTCGTTTGATTTTGCTAAAGAGATAAAAGAGATCAATCATGCCGATTCTCTTACTATGGCCAGTTTTGATGTCTCGTCATTGTTTACTAATGTCCCGTTAAAAGAAACATTAAATATCATACTAAATAAGTTATTCACTACTGATAATACTCTTATTAATGGCCTCACTCAGACTCAATTTAAAAACCTTCTCGAAATAGTGTGTTTTGATAATCTTTTCTTATTTAATAGCAACCTTTACAGCCAAATTGATGGGGTAGCTATGGGTTCCCCGTTAAGCCCAACACTAGCAAATGCATTTCTTTGCCATTACGAAGAAATTTGGTTGAAAATTGTCCTAGTAGTTTTAAACCCATATATTACAGAAGATACGTGGATGACACTTTCTTAATATTTAACCATCCTTCACACGTAAAACTTTTTCTTGATTATCTTAATAAACAACATAGTAATATTAAGTACACGTGTGAAAACGAAACAAATAATAGTTTACCTTTCCTGGATGTTTTAGTTAAACGGGCCATAATAAGTTCCATACTTCACTATTTCGAAACAAACTTTTACTGGCTTGGGAACCAATTATTTAAGTTGTATGTTTTATAAATATAAGATTAGTGCTATAGTAACATTATTAACAAGAAGTTACCGTATTTGTTCGGATTACTTTTCGTTAAACGAAGAATTTAAATTTTTAAAACAGTACTTTATTAACAATTACTACCCTTCTCATCTATTCGATAACCAATTAAAGAAATTTTTAAATAACACTTTTGATACTAAACTCCCCATAACTACAGTACAAAAAGAAACCAGATATATTAAATTACCTTTTTATGGTTATTTATCATTGCGTATTCGAGGTGAATTGTCCAAACTACTCAAGTCTAGTTATCCCCAAATAAATTTTAGATTCGCCTTCGTCAACCCACTTAAATTATCAAATTTTTTAAAGTTCAAAGATGAATTCCCCAAAACTGTATGCCCCAATGTTGTTTACAAATACACGTGCGACAGCTGTAAGGCTGCGTATATTGGCAGCACTCAACTCCAACTGGAGGTGCGCCTTTCTCAACATTTGGGCTTGTCAGTCCGTACCAACCGTCCCCTCAGTAGCCCTCCACAATCCGCAATTAGAAACCATAGTAATGAAAACGACCATCCCCTTCACAAAACTCAGTTTGAAATTTTAACTAGATCCAATAACCTACAGAACTCCGAATTTTAGAATCTTTGTACATCTATAGAAACAAACCCTCCCTTAATAATAATAGCTCATCCTACAAATTACACTCTTTTAACTAACCAACCGTTTTCACAGACATATCCTTTCTAATCCTCTGACCATCCAGTTCTCTTAGACTTTGCCAAGTATGGAGGTGGATGTAAACATTGTGTATTTACCTATTGAGGTAATTTAATTTTAGTTTTTATAGTGATGAAATTTAATTTAATTTTAGTTTTTATAGTGATGAAATTTAAATGATTTTAATTTTGTATTGATGCAATTTTCATTTTGCTTTAAGGTTTTAATTTTAATGGTTTTAATATTGTATTGATGTAACTTTCACTTTTCAATTTTGTTTTAAGGTTTTAAGACTTAACTCACTGATGATGACAAAAGATTTGTCGAAACGTCTGATGTACAAATAAATGAAAATGTTTGCCGTTGTGTTGATCCTTCTTTTCATCTGTAAGCTCCGGTTCCCTAAGGAGAAGTCAATAGCTTTGATATATATATATATATGTGTGTCTGTGTGTGTGTGTGTGTGTGTGTGTGTGTGTGTGTGTGTGAAGCCAAGAGAAAGGAAAACGTTTTGGATTTAATCTGTACAAATAACAACGAGATAATAATAAATAAAAAAGTAACGCACACAAAGTTCTCCGACCATAATCTCATCGATATACAATTGAAGTTAGCACCCAGAGGTCCGAAAACGCATCCTAGAGAGGCAGATGGAATATCTGAAGGCTTAAACATAAATTCAAAGAAAGTAAATTAGGAAAACGTAAATAAAAATTTAAAGGAGGTAAATTGGGAATTGCTACTTCGCGAGAAGACTCCACAAGAAATAATATGTATAATAGAGGCTGAAACCAAACCTATAATACTGAAACATATTCCAGAGAGATAGGAAAGAAAACGTAGCAAGCTCAAGAGGAAAATCAGGACACTATTCAGGCAACGAAGACAAACCGTCAAACATCTCCACAGATGCAAAACTGATGCAAAGAGACTCAAACTAGAGAGGAAACTTGGCGAAATAGAAATGGACCTAAAGCAAACATTCATACATAAGACAAACGAGGAGGAAAACAAAATAGCAGGAAACATAAAAAAATAAATATCTACACGTTTGCGAAAAGGAAAATGCATTGTAAGGAGAGTATTGGTCCGTTGATAGAGAGGGAGGCCGAATACACAAATGACCCGAAAGAAATAAGTGAACTGCTTAGGGAACAATTTAACTTTGTGTTTAGCACCCCTAAGTCCAAGATGGGAGTGGAAAACCCAGACGAATTTTTCGACATAGATACATATCAACCAAGAACAGATTCCGGCACAAACCTATTAATGGACTTCGAGTTCACGGAAGGAGATGTAATTAAGGCCTTATCACAGATGCGAGAAAATTCAATGCCAGGGCCAGACACATGGAGTGCCACGTTTCTGAAGAAATGCAAAGAGAGTATTGCCAAATCGCTATACTTACTATGGAGGAAATCACTCAACACAGGACAAATTCCTCTCCCCTTAAAGAACGCGAACATTGTCCCCCTATTTAAAAGTGGGAACAGAGCAATGACCAAGAATTATCGGCCAGTGGTTCTCACCTCCCACCTTATAAAATGTTTTGAACGTATAATTAGAGGCAAAACTACCTACTACCTACAAGAAAAAAGACTTATACAACCAAAATCAACATGGCTTCAGGGCGGGAAGATCATACCTATCACAGCTACTAGACCACCAGGAGAAAATATTAGAAACATTGTATCGAGGACAAAACATACAGTAGATGTAATATATACGGACTTTGCAAAAGCCTTCGATAAATGTGACCATGGAATCATAGCACAGAAACGTAAGAATACAGGAATTACTAGAAAGCTAGGACGGTGGCTATTTAATTTCTTGGCGCAAAGAACACAAAGAGTGGTGGTAAACGGAGTTAAATCGGAAGTCCTGGAAGTCGTGAGCTCTGTCCCACAGGGGACAGTATTAGCTCCCTTGCTGTTCATAATAATGATTGCAGATATTGATGCAGCTATTAAGGACAGTATTGTATCACAGTATCATGCTTCGCAGATGACACAAAGATATGTAAGGAAATATTGAACGAAGGTGACAGAAGAAAATTACAAAACGACATTGAAACAATATTCCAGTGGGCAGAAGACAACAATATGAAGATCAACGAAGAAAAATTCCAACTTCTAAGATATGGTGATAACAAGGAGCTACAGAAAAAAAGGGTACAAAACTCTGCAAGCCAAACAGATAACACCAAATCCACAAGTCAGGGATCTTGGAGTAATAATGTCGTCAGATGCAGAATTCAGAAAGCACTATAAAATCAAAAGTACAACGGCTAGAAAAATAATGGGGATCATCTGGAAGAGCTTCCGCAGCAGAAAAGCAAACATCATGCTCAAATTATGGAAGAGTCTAGTCCTACCAATAACTGAGTATTGATCAGTACTCACAAGCCCACACACAAAACGAGACATTGCGAACAGTGAACGATACACAATAATATACATACGGAAAATATTTGAGGGCTCTGTCCCTAACCTTAGAAATGAAATAGAAACAAACTGGAATGAGAGAAGAGGCAGATTTTGTACGGTCCCAGCTGCGGTGGGACAAGGGGCCATGAAAACGAAGATGGAAAATACCCTCAGAATACGAACCCCAAAGCTTTTCAATGTCCTACCAAAAGAAGTGAGGAATCTCCAGCACACCGACCTCAATAACTTCAAGAACCAGCTGGACAGATTCCTGTGCAAAGTTCCTGACCAGCCATGCGTGGCTGGCTACGAGGGCAGGAGGAGATCAGACAGCAATTCCCTCCTTTACCAAATCCCGCAAATGAGGAGGGATGCTGCAGAGGGGTCGACCGCGGGTCGATCCTGAACCGTCGTTCAAACTCCCCTAAAGTATACCCTAAAGTAAGTAAGTATATAAATAGCACACAAATATAACATATATAACAAATAGAACAGGTCTTTTAGACTCTTACATAAATTACCCCAAGATGCTCAGCTTCGCAAATGTTTGCTACCCGCAATGTCCCGAGCTTCCCGGAGGTAACAAGACGTGCTCAATACAGTCTGATGCAAAGAATTAAAAAAATCAACCAACCCGATTATCCAAGCTATCTATGAGTCCTGTCATTTATCCTCTAAGCTATGGACTTCTTGGTACGAAAACGTCTGTCTGTAGCTCTACTTAACTCCGACATTACTCTATTATTTCTAATCAATTGTGTATATTTTTATCCTTAGTATGTGAACTGTCATTGTATTATTAATATTTGTCATATGGACTATTGTCTGCCAATAAACCTTTTCATTTTCATTCATTTTCATATATGCCTCGTACTTCGTACTTCGCAGTAGTTCCGTGCGTTGGTCTCTCTTCACACGAAGGTAAAGCTGGTGACCCCGCCTCTAGGCCTAGCTTGATGGAGGAGCGAGTTGCTCTCTTGTCCTCTCCACCGCACATAGGCAGGTACACCCGGCTCATCTGGTACCGTCCTAAGCCAGGCATCTAGTCTTCTTTTAAAGACGCCAACTTTGACCCCTATCATGTTCCTGAGGTCCTTTGGAAGCTGGTTAAAAAGTCTTGCCCCCTGACAACCATATATATATATATACATATATATTTCCTGCTTTGTTGGTGATTGTTTTAAAAATATAAGAAAATGCATCTTTTATATATATATATATATATATATATATATAAGCAAACAACCCAAGAGAAAAGGAGAAAGAAACACGAAATCCGAGCGCTTTCGTGATATATTCGCATCTTCTTTCTTGTCCCTGAAGATGTGAATATATCACGAAAGCGCTCGGATTTCGTGTTTTTTTCCTTTTCCCTGTGGTTGTTTGCTTATTAAAAAGATCACGTGTTGTTCTGTGATTTTAGTGCATATATATATATATATATATATACCTGTTTCGTCATTTTTTTTTCTTTGCTTTTCTTTATTTCTTATTTTTTGTTCCTCTTCTTTTATTTTACTTTCTTCTCATTTATTCATTCTCTCTTTCGTACTTCATTCGTTTAATTTATTTTCTCTTATTGTATGTTATTAACCCTCTTGTTAAGTTTATTTTATTATTATTATTATTATTATTATTTTGAGAAAAATCGGGCCAGATATTTTCTATATACAGGGTGATCCAAAAATGGTTTTCCCAGAAATTTTTTTTTTGTATAATTTTTGTTTTATTACCCTGTGTTTTGCTTCCCAAGAATCATATTTCAATTTTTACCGTCTTCTCAATACAACTATTGTTAATTTATATATATATATATACACACACACACACTCGTGTGTCGTGTGTACACTAGGGTGGCCCACTTTTCAATTTTTTTTTTAAAGTATAGGTTATCGTAGTTTTTCCCATTATTTGGCACTATACTAGCACATTGGTACCATTTTTACAAAAATTGATCAATATTTAGGGGTCTCGCATCGACCTTGAAATTACGAGTTTTTTTTTTAAATGCATACTTTTTAACTTTTTACTGAATCAAGATAAATCATTAAGTATGGATGTTTTCTGAATCCTCTTGATGAGAGAAGTCGTTTGGTGTGCCTTCCAATGTCATACGACTAACGGTTTAAAAGTTGTGCCTGTATACAGGTAATACCAATGTGCTAGTATAGTGCCAAATAATGGGAAAAACCACGATCACCTATACTTTTCAAAAAAATCAGCAAATAGCAGACAAATAAGGAAGAAAGAAACAATAACTTCTGTGCTATGTCATCGTGGCGAGTGATGACTTCTTGAAGTCGCCGAGCTCTTTCCGGTTCTTTTCCACCACTTGCAGAAGATCCTGCAGCTGTGCCTCGTCCTTTGTGACCGTGTTCGCATAGTCTTGTATCAGTTGGACTCCTCTTTCAGCGACGTCATTGGTGACCTGGAGATTAGAGATCACATCCTTCAGACGACAAAAGTCCTCGTTCTCGTCCCACTTATCAGTTGGCAGGGTGAGCCACGAAGACCCATACATCTTCAGACCTGCAAATAAGAACCAGGAGGACTCGTCGACCAGGTCGGGGAGTAGCGTCATCTCGTCGACTGAGACGTTCTCGTATGTGAAGTCTTTGGGTACAGGGAGGTGGGACAGCTTCTCTGCCATCTGTTGCTTCACAGTGCCATCCACCTTGTTGCTGCATAGAGCGAAGATGACGGTCTGAGGCCTCAGATACCAGAAGTGCCGCCTCATCACTGCCAGTGACGCTTCTGCCACCTCGCGGTCCACTGCCCTATACCTCAGAAAACGCTGGTATAGTACCAGGTCATTCAACGGCGCATCAGCTGCTACAGGGGCCGCCAACCAAGCTGGTACGTACAGAAGAGCGATGAACACCACGATCCTGTGCAGTTTGTCGACCAGCTCGGCGTCGAGCTCCAGCTGCCTACTGAACATCAGCAGTTTTGTGTAGTAGATGACCTGAAACAGAATAGGCACCATTGTAAGACAGGTTTATTGTTACCAATTTGTTTGCGTTATAATGAAATGTTTATCTTTGAATAACATTTAAACTTATCTCTAGATTATTTTTGTTTGAAAATACTAACTTTAGCCATCCATCTTGCGTGGTGGTAGGCTCCTGGGCGCATGAGGTGAATTCCACGGCGTGGTTGTGTCCCGAGTACCAGGAGCGTGATCTCTGCCACTTCCCGGTAATCGTCTCTGACGAAACCAGAAGCTGTGCTCAGGAAGCTGACCGCCGCATCCCGGAGTTCTATTAGCCACGTACTCTCCGCCAGATTCTCGACCTGCAGCTTGCAGTAGGTCGAGAGATCGAGCTCGTCCCATCTTCAAAAATAATAAACAAGAAAATTGTGTGAGAAAACTCTGAAGTTCCGGTTTGGCTTGCTGTTTTATAAACTAGTGGAATATCATGTGTGTCCTAACTTTACCTTGCACAAAAAATGAACTAACTTTCTATTCAACTGCTGAAACAAAGGATCAGTTGTTTTAATGCGGGCCATGTTCCAAAACTTTAAGACGTTGTTTACGGTTTCTTTGAATGCGTCTTTCCTGTTAGCAGTGTACTGGATAACACTGAAGAAGTATTGCAAAACCTGCCGTGTTGTTGGCAATTTGCTACCACTGATGGAGGACGACGGTTGGCCAACTAAAAAAACTTCCGAGGCCGATCTTAGAGAAGGTAGCGATGTTATTTTCGCCTTTCCTTTTGATGACTCTCTATTTGTAGTTTCAAGAGTTCTTCCAGTTATGGTTGCCATCGATTTGTCCATGACAAAGGATGAGGAACTCAGACAGAATTTCAAAATGTTATGATCTGCAAAAAAAGAAATAGGTTAGGTACCTGGCACAGGCATAGTGCATTTTCTAATTACCTATATACATTATACATTCCGCCCGGGTATGGTGACTTATTTTTTTGAAAGGTATAGGTGATCGTGGTTTTTCCCATTATTTGGCACTATACTAGCACATTGGTATTACCTGTATACGGGCACAACCTTTAAACCGTTAGTCGTATGACATTGGCAGGCACACCAAACGACTTCTCTCATTAAGAGGATTCAGAAAACATCCCTACTTAATGATTTATCTTGATTCAGTAAAAAGTTAAAAAGTACACATTTTTAAAAAAAAACTTGTAATTTCAAGGTCAATGCGAGACCCCTAAATATTGATCAATTTTTGTAAAAATGGTACCAATGTGCTAGTATAGTGCCAAATAATGGGAAAAACCACGATCACCTATACTTTTAAAAAAAAATTGAAAAGTGGGCACCCTAGACTGTACACACACACACACACACACATATATATACAGTATATATATATATTATATATATATATATATATATATATATATATGGACTTCCTGTGGTTTGTACAAATGTCTAACCATTAATATAGGTTCCTATTCTATTAAATCTAGTCTTTATGCATTAGGTTTCTGTTTCATTAGCTATTTTTATGGATTTTTTTTTTTTTAATTTCTCCAGTTTGCTTTTGGAACCATTTTCAAACTTTGTTTTGTTGCGCGTGAATAATGTTCAATAGCTTGTCATAATATCTTAAAAAATAACAAAAGAACAACGGAAATTGGAAACCTAGTATTAAAAATTTTTGCTCACAAAATGGACCACCGATACAGACACTTTTTGCGAATATTTTATTCCTTTTTACATAAATAAAAGTTGAACTTTTAATTCTCTAATAATAATAATAATAATAATAATAAATAATGGGTATTTTATTACTTAGAAAATTGTATTTTTGCACCAAAGAAAATTTTCAATTTTAAGGGCAACATAAATAATTTTGATTAGTTAACCTTTGGGCAAAAAGCAAAGACAATTATAAAAACAACGAACTAAAATTTTGTGCCTACAAAGCAAACTCGACACGCAGCAAACACGTAATTTACATCTTCAGGTAAACTAGAACGAACTACTAGTAAGAATGTATTGCTCTTACTTCAAGGGTAAGACACCTACCGTTCCGATGAAACCCAGTTAACATAATGAGGAAATGTTAACATTTCTTGCGCAATACAACCAACTAGAATCATTTAAATATAATCTTTAATTGATTCGTGGCTATTTGGAATGATTTGTAGTCCAAAATATCTCTAAATTCAGGCATGAATACATTCTCTGCCTTATAAATTTGGTTGATGTAATATTGAAAATTTTGCTTTCAAAAATATTCTCGAAATGTGTTTTCAACGTATTTGAAATGAGGTATTTTGTGAAAGAGCAGAGCTTCACCAGGGAGCAAAATCATACGTTAATTTAACATAAATTAGGAAAAACATCTCGCAGCCTTTAATAACAAACAGTCTCCAACTTCAGAACTAATTCCCAAAGGTGAGATATTTTCGATGAGAGTATCTGAACATGGGATGTACTCCCAGAGCTGGGCACTTGCGGCATATTTTGCGGTACTGCGGTACTGCGGTACTACCGCACTACCAAACCGGTACCAAACCGGTACGCGGAAATTTGAATGCGGTAGCGGTACTGCGGTACTTTCAGCGATCCTTTGCGGTACTGCGTTATGCGGTTCCGGTTTGGTAGCAGAGCTGGGCATTTGCGGCATATTTTGCGGTACTGCGGTACTTGCGGTACCACCGCACTACCACCCGGGCCCCCATAACGCAGTACCGCAAAGGATCGCTGAAAGTACCGCAGTACCGCTACCGCATTCAAATTTCCGCGTACCGGTTTGGTACCGGTTTGGTAGTGCAGCAGTACCGCAGTACCGCAATATGCCGCAAGTGCCCAGCTCTGTTTGGTAGTGCGGTAGTACCGCAGTACCGCAAAATATGCCGCAAGTGCCCAGCTCTGCGCTGAGTCCGATGTAGATTAAGCTTTTGATGGCCAGTTAATCTTAATATACGCAGATACACGTAAGAGTCGACCCAAACAGTGGGATTATTATTAATTGGTAGGTGGAAAGTACTGTACATGTACTTTGCGAGGCTGATTAAAGACGAACTTGTATTTTGTTTTACTTTTTAAATCAATAATATCGTTGAGTCTATAAAACACCAGGATCATAGGTACTAAAGGGCAAAACGTTTCTCAAAGAATAGACTACGGCGTAGCGACGTTGCAACACCGCTTCCTATTAGATCAGCGAGGTTAAGTGAGGTTAGGTTTGTTCATTAGTTGGATGGGGGACCGTCTTTTGCATCCAGATGATGCAGCGACCTGTGGTTCGGATATCACGTAAAGTTGTAGATCCTCTCCGTCACGTAAATTTTGTCGTTATGAAGAACCCAAAACATATGAAAATGAAAAGAAATGAAAATGAAAAGGTTTATTGGCAGACTATAGTCCATATGACAAGTATCATTACAGTAATACAATGACAGTTCACATACTAAGGATAGAAATATATACAATTGAATAGAAATAATACAGTAATGTCGCAGTTAAGTGGAGCTTAGAGGATAAACGGCAGGACTCATGGATAGCTTGGATAATCGGGTTGGTTGATTTTTTAATTCTTTGCATTAGACTATATTGAGCACGTCTTGTTACTTCCAGGAAGCTCGGGACATTGCCGATAGCAAACATTTGCGAAGCTGAGTATCTCGGGAATAATTTATGTAAGAGTTTAAAAGACCTGTTGTACAGCAAATTTAGGGTTCTGCCAGAACCTTTTTTATAATTCACCCAGAGTTGCTGTCCGTGTATATTACTGCAGAAAGTACGAAAGAGAGTGTTTTTAGCTTCACTTGTACAGAACCGAAAGTTCCTTATAGTCATATTCGCTTTAGCACAAAGGCTTCGAGATTGTTTTCTTGTATCTGAGGCATCACAAGGAGCTGGTGATAGTTTGACTCAAATACTTAAACTCTTGTACTTCCTCAATTACTTCACCTTTCATTTTAAACCTAATATCAGCTAGCTGCTTACAGCTTTTAGGATGAAATTGCATAACCTTAGTTTTTGTAACATTAAAAAGAATATCATGTTTCTGCGAATACACTTCGCAGACTTTTAGTAGCCGATCCAGACCTTTAACAGAGGGACTTATTAACACCATATCATCGGCATGAACTAAGTTATTTATCCTTGTATTAGGTATACAACATCCCACTGTTGCCTCATTAAGTGAATAATAATTATAATTATCATTGTCAAAGAAGCAGCATATATTGTTACTAAGAAATGGAACAAAAAGGGTCCAAATATTGATCCTTGGAGAACTCCGGAATGAATCATGCTCTCTTTAGATATGGCACGATTATATACTGAACAGATTGTCATCTATTAGTTAGATATGACTGCAGTAATTTTAACCCTTAAACTCTACCAGGGGTACTGGTGTACCCGAGTACTCCGGGTATTGCCAGCGAAACTTTTATCATGGGTAGGGATTAAGGGTTAATAAAATTCCTCCGGTAGGAGACCGTAATAATCATGTCGTAAAACTTAAGTTTTAAGGGAAAATATTCTAAACATACGAGATATTAATTTCAAAACTATATTGATTAAATTCTCCAAGCTCTAATCTAATATATTATTTAAATTTAATTCAGCATATTCTGAGAAGAATCCTGAAGATCTTGTGCATTATACCATGATTAACTAATAAACAAGTTTGAATGCGTACTGCTTTTGACAAAGGAATTAAAATTCAGGAAAGAGCGGAACTAGCATTTACCTGACAAAAAGTAGTATGATTAACTAATAAGCAACACAGTTTGAATGCGTACTGCTTTTGACAAAGGAATTAAAATTCAGAAAAGAGCGGAAGGTAGCATTTACCTGACAAAAGGTAGTAAGAAGTAGAAGACGAAAAAGCACACTAACCTACATCACCTAATCTACATTTTTTTTAAGGCTAACTAACGAAGGCTAGGGGGCCCTGATCTTCAGGTGATGCATATAATTCAAATCGGATTTGTCTCTTCACTCGAGTTACTTTATACACACACCCGGTATTCTTAAACACGTTAACTTACGACCAGCGGCGGAAGACTATTCTATCCTTAAGTTTGAATCCATTATTCGTGGTTACGCTGTCATTATCTAATTTAAAAAGGTGCTCGAAATTTGCGTTATCAAATCTATTTAATATCTTAACTTTAATAAGTTGACCTCTCCGCCTTCTCTTTTCTAGTGAATCTTTGTTCGTAGCTTTTATTATGAAAGTTAAATAAAAGTTTAATCGTTCTCTGATTTCTTTCAAGTGTTTCTGAATATCTTTCCTCTTATACTGAAACCAAAACTGGGAGCGACTGCAGTTTACGTCCCCCTGACGCTAAAGGGAACACAAACTACACTAGGATCTTTAGGAGACATTTTTTAAATGAATCCATCAAATAAAAGGTTAAAACTAACGAAAATATTACGGCATAATCTAACCAATCGTCAATTTATATATATATAAAAATTGACGATTGGTTAGGTTAAGTCGTAATATTTTCATTAGATTTAATGTTTTATTTGATTAGGTATACGCGGACAAAGTTGGGGAACGCAAACTACACTAGGATAATGTAGGGGAACGCAAACTACATTAGGATAATGTAGGGGAACGTAAACTACACTAGGCATAACAGGGGGACGTAAACTACACTTGCTCCTAAAACTGTACTATACAGTGTACTCTAAATGTGGTCGAGCTAAGGACTTATATAAAGGTTGTATGAGGTCTTTAGATTTGCACTCCAAATTTCGAGATATAAAACCCATCACTTTATTAGACTTTATACCAGCTTCGACGCATTGCTTTCAAAACTTTAAGTCTTTCGTAACTATAACACATAAATCTTTCTCCTCCGCGGATCACCTGAAGATCAGGCTAACTAACGAAAATATCACGACCTAACCTAACTAATCGTTAGGTCAACTATATGTCCTTGACGACTGGTTGGGTTAGATCGTGATATTTTCGTTAGTTAGCCTTATAAAGCTAACTAAAGAAGGCTGGGGGCCCTGATCTTCAGGTAATCCCCTCCGCTACTGAAATAAGGTCTTTACCTGCCATTAGGGTTGCCAGACGACGTCCCGTATTTTACGGGACAGTCCCGCATTTGATCCAAAAATCCCGAGTTCAAAATGTCCGCAAAAAATATTTTTTAAGCACATTTTTTAGGGATGAATTGATTTAGAATTTCAATATTATGTATAATAATTTCAATTTATTCACGATGTTTAATCAAATATTATTGTAATAGAATTTTTCTAATTTTGTTTGTTGTAACCGTTGAAGAAATCTAGTTTCAATTTGAAAAAAAAATTTGGTCTTCAAAAAAAACCTCAGAAAATTTTTTGTCCCGCATGGGCATTTGAAAAATCTGGCAACCCTACCTGCCATACAATAACTAATCTCGCTGTTTCGAGAACCGATGGGCATTACTTTCCATTTATCCCCATTAAATTTCACCTACCAATTATCCGACCAATCAACGCTTTATTAAGGTTACTATGCAACGTGTCTCTATCGAGTCTTCTATACGCTTCACCGCCGAGTTTCCTATCGTCCGCAAATTTTGAAATTTTACTAATTACTAAAGTCCAAATACACACTATCCACCGCTCTATGTTGATCATATATATTTATTTATTATAATATTAATAATGATGTCGTGAAAGAATTGCAATAAATTCAATAGACACGAACGTTGTCTATGGAAACCGTGATGACTGTTTCTAATCAGATTATAACTTTTAAGATGATCAACTATTCTATCACGCATTATTGATTCTAAAATTTTACCCACAATCAACTTAATTGGCCTGTAATTGGCCGCGAATTTTTTGTCCCCCTATTTTAAAAGTCTTTAAAAGTGACATTTGCCAACTTAAAGCCAGACAGCATAATTCTTTCTTCTGATATTTATTCGTTTTTCATATCTTTCAAATGCTTATCATAAAACAAATCAGAACCTTGCAATTTAGTAATTTTTAATTTATTTATGTAATGCAAAACCTCATCTTCATATGCATTTATATCGGTTAATATTAATTCAATATTAAGATTAAACATAGATCTTGCTTCTGGTGTGTTCGATGCGTCTTCTACTGTAAACGTTTGAACAAAGTAGTCATTTAACCTCTTAACGACCAAAGTTTTTGTAGGGTTAAGTTATGAGTGCGTGTATTGGAAACGGTACATATTCGACCCAGTGGTCCAAAAGAGGTTAATACTATCGCTAGTTGTTTCTGATCGCTTATTTATTTCCACTGGCGTCTACGTAATATTGGCCAAGTGGTCACCCAAAGTGGATTTTTATTGTTAACACAGATATAAAACTTCTTAGGTTCCTGCAAGAACTAACTCGTGCTTTTGGGACGCCTACTTAGTAGAACATACAGTAAATCCTCGATTTAACGAACTTATTCCAGCCATCCCATTCCCTTAAATCGAATATTCCCTTAAATCGAATATTCCCTTAAATCGAATATTCCCTTAAATCGAATATTCACTTAAATCGAAAATTCCCTTAAGTTGTACAAAATTTCAGGCATTCAGCACCTTCATCTCTTCTACGAAGGGAGGGACACTGGCGGTATCAGCACTACATCTTTCGCCGACAATCTTACGGTCCGTGATATTGTACCGGGCACAAAATAGTCACCCAGCCAGTGCTAGCATGAAAATTTTCAATATTTAATTTTTCTGAAAACCTTAATCCAACTGACTGGAGCTCTGGACCTCGGACCGGCAGCCCTTGAGCCCTTTGCTGTTTGTACCAGTTGTACACGGCGTCGTCCAGGTCTTGATGTGATGGCTTCTTTAATGACTTTTTTTCGAGAGCCTTATTTTTGTCACTAGCACTAGCACTCGTCTCATGCAGCAGCCTATAGCTCTTAAGGTGCTGCTTATCACCTTTCAGTTGGTAAACTTGTGTTTTTCTAATGTTATACTCTGCCATCATAGCAGCCACTGACGCTCCTTTCTCAAGCTTTTCAGTTATCTCTAACTTCTGCGAAATAGTTAAACGCACTCTTTTCACCTTCTCACCACCACTTGTTCTCTGAGCTACTTAAGGCGTGATAATAAAAGCACAGCTAAGCACAAACCCTTTGCTGTTTGTACCAGTTGTACAAGGCGTCGTCCAGGTCTTGATGTGATGGCTTCTTTAATGACTTTTTTTCGAGAGCCTTATTTTTGTCACTAGCACTAGCACTCGTCTCATGCTGCAGCCTATAGCTCTTAAGGTGCTGCTTATCACCTTTCAGTTGGTAAACTTGTGTTTTTCTAATGTTATACTCTGCCATCATAGCAGCCACTGACGCTCCTTTCTCAAGCTTTTCAGTTATCTCTAACTTCTGCGAAATAGTTAAACGCACTCTTTTCACCTTCTCACCACCACTTGTTCTCTGAGCTACTTAAGGCGTGATAATAAAAGCACAGCTAAGCACAAACACAGGCACAAACACAGTGAGCAGCAATGCAACACAGCGGCAAGGCGACAGGGTACAGACTGGGGATCTTTTCCGTTTGACTGCCGCCATTAAAACATAAGAGGTGAGTGCCCCCAGCCTTCTTTACTTAGCCTTATAAGGCTAACTAACGAAAATATCACGACCTAACCTAACCATTCGTTAGGTCAACTGTACAACCTTGACGATTGGTTAGGTTAGGTCGTGATATTTTTGTTAGTTAGCCTTATAAAGCTAACTAAAGAAGGCTGGAGTTTAATTATGTTTCAATGGCGGCAGTCAAACGGAAAAGATCCCAGACTGGCCACATGTAAACAAAACACGAACACACGAAAACACGTCCGCTAGTTCGCTAAATTGATCACTCAATAACGGAGAAAAATCCTTCGCTAAATCGCTCCTCCGTTATATCGAGTTCCGTTATATCGAAGATTTACTGTACTAATTTAAATTTGGCTGAGAGTTTTCGAGCTTTTACCTTTTATAGACGCTATTCCGATCTCTAATAAGTCGTGTTATTTCATAACTTAGTCACGGCAGCTTATTATTAAAGTACAGTATATTGTACTTTCTTAGGATCACCTGAAGATCAGGACCCCCAGCCTTCGTTAGTTAGCCTCATAAGGCTAACTAACGAAAATATCACGACTTAACCTAACCAATCGTTAGGTCAACTGTACGCCCTTGACGATTGGTTAAGTTAAGTCGTGATATTTTCTTTAGTTAGCCTTATAAGGTAAAGAAAGCTATCCTGTATAAAATTTATTAATCGTGTTCCTTCCGCATTGCCAAGTTTCAAAATTAACGGCTGGAATAATTGAAATCGCTTTAACCAATCAAATGTTTCCACGTCACGCTCTAAATTCTACAAAGGTGGTCTATAATATATTACAGCTACGTTAATTTTTAAGTTACCAACAGAAATTTTGGCTGCAATTGCATCTATATCACCATTAAGATTTAGCGTTACATTATTGGGTTTTATATTTGCACCGAGTCGTGCATAAAAATGTTTTCTATTAAAATGGCGTGAGACTTACTGAGGCAAGTTAAATTATACACTCGAAGGTGCGTCTTAATCCTGAAGCTTTGCGACTCCGGGTTGCAGAATTAATTAATTGCCCGATGAAAAACGCCAAATAAACTCAAAATTAGGTTTCAAAATAGGCGTATCTTTTATATTAAAAGGTTTATATCTCATTTATTCTTACTTTTATTAATGTATTTAATGCTAAAAGTGTCTAGCTTACCTAATTTACACAAAATAAAACTTTTCAATTTATATTCTTTTTGAACTTGGGAATACGATATAACGTAGTTAAAATCCTTTTATTATATATGCATTGTCTCGTCTAATTCCCAAAGATCACGTTCCTTTACTGTTTTGCCTTTGCTTTTTCCCTTTTCCTATTCTTCCTGTCCTACAAAGACTTACGATACTCTCTTCGTAAGCCATATTTATTGTTATCTCTTTATTTAACTGTCTGGTAAAAATCGTGTAATTTTATTTGACCATAAAAGTTAACCATAGTCTCCCAAAATGGCAGTTCATCAATCAGTTGAAAGCCGCGAGTAAATTATGTAGTCTATATCAGACATCGTATTTGAAAAAAACGCACAGTGTATTGTTTATCTGAACAATACAGCTTGAATCTGCAATTTAACCATTATTACACACTCTTTGGTTTCTCTTTGTTTTCTATTCCATCGGTCTTTTGAAAGGGTGTCTCATGTCAAATTATTATTGTGAAATTATGTTTCCGGAAGCACTTTACTTCATTACATTACATTAAAATCTCATTTCCCAAGGATTTGGCGTGAGAAGGCAGAAAACAACCCGGATGTAAAGTACGGAAGTTAGTAAAGAGGGGAAAAGGAAGAAAGGAAAGCTTACACATTCATCCATACTTGACCTTACCCACATTTGCTTTCAACGATCTTCTCTCGCACACCACTACAAAACTCTGTTCTGGGTAAATAGCACAGTATCATCCGCATACAAGAGATTCGACGAGCCCCACCTATTCTCATTATACACTACATTCAGTCCTCTTTCTAGCAGTAGCACTTTCACCTTTCTCATCGCTCTATCCATAAATAGACTGAACAGCCACAGAGATATCATACATTTTTGATGCACATCAACACTTTTATCAAACCATTCACGCAGTTCTTTATTTACTCTCACCATGCACTACTTTCATCACTCCACCGTATTTATGAGTCTACTGTCAACCCCATATATACATCAAGACCTGCCACAATGCCTCTCTTTTTACTCTTTCATACGCTTTCACCTCAAGATCCATAAAGGCCATGTATACCTTGTAATCCCTTTCACATACTTTCTCAATCGCTTGTCTCATTGCAAACACTTGATCTACGCAAACTCATCCACCTCGGAACCCTACTTCCTCACCACTCATCAAGCATTCTGTAATACCACGAACTCTTTCTATCACCATCCTATCATACACCTTCCCCACTACACTCACCAAACTTATTATACCTCTGTAATTCTTACATTCGCTCCTTTCATCTTTTATTTTGTACACTGGAACAATTATTGTTTTCTTCCAGTCTTCAGGCACCACAACCACTCCAACCCCCTTTCAGTCCCCCATACTTGATCATTTCCACAAATATTCCACCTACACCTGCCGCTCTTCTATTTTTCAGTTTATGAGCTTCGTTTTCATAAACTAAGTCCTCACCGCTAAATTCCACCATGTTTATATTTACACTCTTCTCATCTCTTCCATCCCTCAACTCCTCGAAATATTCATTACATCTATTACATCTATTACATATTCATTACATCTATTAACATCTATTACATATTCATTACATCTATTACATCTATTACATCAATTACATATTCATTACATCTACTACATCTATTACATCCATTACATATTCATTACATCTACTACATCTATTACATCCATTACATATTTATCACATCTATTACATCTATTTTATCTATTTTATCCCTCTCCTATTTTCTCCGACTATTTTTCTGACTTGTCGGCAGTGGCCGGCGGATGATGATGGTGAGACTTTTTTCCTCTTTTTCTGAATGAATGTTAACCCACGAATGATAGGTGTTGCTCCTTACTTAACCCCTTATTCTCTTCTCTTCTCTTAACCCCCTACTCTTTCCTTTCTCTCGGGCTAGCCTTAGAGTGGATCTTAGGGTCTTTGTTAGCCTTAGCTTCTGTAGATCTGTAGATATTCATTATAGCTATTACATCTATTACATCCATTACATCTATTAAATCTATTCCATCTTCCATTTCCATCCTTTACTCTCAAACTTTCCTTCTTAGTTTCATTTCTGCACTTTCGCACTTCCTTCCAGAACATCTTCTCTTTTCTACATAATTTTCATTCATCCCTCTTCCAAACTCACTAATTACTCTCTGTTTCTTCTGCCGCACTAGTCTCTTCACACTTCTCTTGTTCTCTTTATACTCCCTCTTTCTTCTCCATCACAATTACTCTGCACACATCACACTACACGTGTTACATACCTCTCTCGGCATACTTCGTTTCATGAGCACATAACCCATCATATTTCTCTCATTATGTATATCATTTGTCCTGTACCAGGTATACTTATGTACTCCCTTATGGTAAAATAAAAAGAATTTTTTACATACAACTTTCTCTCATTGCATAAATCTTTCAGCCTACACTCATTATCATTCACTCCTGATTCACCATGCTTCATATATCTTTCAGCCTACACTCATTATCATTCACTCCTGGTGCATCCTGCTTCCTCAACACTTCAACTGTAATGAATTATAAATAATCAGAAACTTCATAGTGAATCAAATGTTATTAGGTCTTATAAAGGCTATATAAACCTAAATTAAACCGTTATGAAATGCAATTTTCTTGATGTAATAACATTAATGTAATTTACCTAACTAAACTCTCGTTAAAGAATGCACATTTTCCAAAAAAATATGGTAAATGGCAATAAAAAAATGAGGTATTTTAAGTAGGAAAATTATTTATGAATACATTAATAATAAACACAAAGTGAATTAGACTTTTAACACTCAAGAAGTTGATAGAAAGTCTAATGAACATCTATTGATTGGACGTATTCGAAAGCAAAATTGGACTATAATTTTCACGCAAATAATAATAAGTGAGGAAGGACAGAAACTGGCACAGCGGTCAGGCCAGACGAATGCGGCTCATTACGTTAACGCCTGTATTATTATTATTATTATTACCAGCACCAATGGGGGTCAAACCCCCAACCTCAGTGCCTTCACTTCGCTTTTAGGTAAACAGTGTTACCCAGCGAGCTACGGTTATATTACATTAGTATACGTCCAAAACCTTCAGAAAAGACACTTCTAGCTTTAAAATGGCCCTACACAGAAAAATCTTTGACATACAGCAGTAAACTCAGTATAGATTGACGTAAATATTTACAAGAACCATCAGCGGTTATCTTCATAACAAGGGCTGTAATGGTGGAGTAAAAAGAGATCCATACGTAATATAAAAAGTAGATACAATATATACAAAGAAACAACTTCCCCAAATTCGAAGTGAATCCAGGTTTTCACAGTTTTTTGAATGTTTCGACGGCGCCCTGGATACAAATTTTTTTCACTAAAATCCTGGCAAACCATTACAAAACTGTGAAAACTGTGTGTGTGTGTGTGTGTGTGTGTGTGTGTGTGTGTGTGTGTGAGAGAGAGAGAGAGAGAGAAAGAGGAGGGGAAGGAATGGGAGCTCAGAAAGTTGTACTATTCTGCATGGGATCCTTGGGGAAAGGTTGTATCTGAGTAAAAACTGAAAAAAAGACTTGACGAAGAAAAGTCTTCTTACGTACAATTAAAAATGGAGAGGCTTTGAAAAGGTGAAAATATATACTTATGTTGTTTAAGTGAAATATAGTATATAAAATATCTTGGACAAGAATACTAGACCTTATCACCACCTAATTTCAGGCTTTTTTTACCTGAATACGAAGTACAGTCAATAAATGCACGGATTTTATTGACTGTTTTTTTAATGAAACTTCAGGGCATTTATTGACTGCACTCTGGATACAGCTCTGCGAAGGTAGCTATTCTATGGATTATAAATAATGCACGATATCTATTTAGTCATACAATAACTAAGTTCATATCAAGCAGTATATATACTAGCGGAGCTACACGGCGTTGCCGGGGTGGATGTTGAACGCTATATATATATATATATATATATGCCCGGTTAGGTAAACTGAATGCCCGGTTAGGTTAATTGAATGCCCAGTTAGGTCAACTGAATGCCCGATTAGGTTAATTAAATGGCCGGTTAGGTCAACTGAATGCCCGATTAGATTAATTGAATGCCCAGGTACGTTAATTGAATGCCCGGTTAGGTTAATTGTACACCCTTGACGATTGGTTAGGTTGTCATGATATTTTCGTTAAAGCCAACGAAAATATCACGACTTAACCTAACCAATCGTCAAGGGCGTACAGATGACCTAACCTGGCATTCAATGACCCTAACCGGGTATTCAATAATTTTACCATAAGTTTCGTAATGATCTTGATGACGTCATTTAATGTTTTAAAATTAATTATTTAATTTACACCCACGTGCACAACCTCAGGACCTAATCAATATGTCTGTGAAGTTTCATGTTTGTAACTGCTTCCATTTTGGAGTTATGGCTGATGGCTGGAACACACACACACACACGTCTTTTTATTATTATTATTATTATTATTACAGATAAACAATAGACTGGTACAAATTTATAACCGAAAGACTTCCGAAAATCAACAATTTTTTATTAAGAAAAGGGGAAAATTGGTTTTGTAGGCCTAGGGGTTCCGAAATTTTCATAAAATGGAAAATAATTGCTATTTTCTTACTTACAGCGACAGGCATAATGATATTAGGATACCTAATAGAAATTTTGTAATATTTCAAACTGGGGAAAATAAATAATTTTTTAAAAATGATCTTCAACTATAAAAGCGCATCTAATCAGATAACTTAATTAACGTATTTCTATGACAACTAAAAAATAGAATGATAAATCAATATCCTATCAAATTGTTTGTGTATACGTAAAATTATTTGTACAAAAGCCACAGTAATAAAACGCACAAAAGTCACGGTAAATAATTTCGAGTGTGGCTCGTTTAACTTTAAACTCGTGTTTATTTAAATTACCCGTTTTAATTATGTAATTTTTTGTATTGAATCGATAAAGAAATCTTTTGTCAATCGAAAAATGTTAAAATTATAACAAATATCAAAATATTTTGTATAAAAATCATTGAATTTTAAAAATGCATGTTTGTTTTTAGTTTTTTTGCAAAAAGTTCTTTATGAATTTTAAAAATATATACTTTTTTAAAATTGAATCGATAAATAAATCTTTTGTGAATCGAATGATATTAAATGTTTAGTAAATATTGACTTATTTTGTGCCAAAATTATGATTAAAAATGAAAAATTAAAAAAATGCGTGTACAGGCATGGGAAGAACTGTACCCCTAAAAGGGGGAAGGAATTATGTTAGAGAATTTGTTTTTAGCATGGGCACTGCACAATAAAAAGCCGCATCGAATGGTGAAAACCGCATTGTTCTACACCAGTTGTAGCGACCTGTAGGTGTGCGCAAAAAAACTGTCACACACACACACATATATATATATATATATATATATTATATATATATATATATATATATATAAGGCTTCATTTCTGAAATAGTATATTAGATATACACACATATACTGTATGTAGGCCTATTCTTCAGTTTGTCCCGAGGAAAAAGTTTTTTCTGTTCATTTTAAGTGTCTGTTTTTATAAGTATGAATTTTAAACTGTAATATAAAGATGCATTATTCATACCGAAGTTGACACAGAGAAGCAGGTTTGGTGTTATTTCTTTTTGAATTTACGCGTTGCTCACGTTAAAAGCTTTTTTTTTCATTCTGTTTAGTTTAGATTAAGTAGTGTAACTATCCTTTATTTTTCATTGTACTTTAACGAGTAACTGAGAGTACACGAAATTAGTAGTGTATGCATGGTATGAGAGACCTCTTAAATTGCTTTTTTTCATTATACTTTCTCCTATTTTCCTATACTTCTTCTTTCACTGCTTTATTCTTGTCTGATCTATATTTTTAGTGCGACTATACTACTATTTCTGGGTGAAAGCTTAACGTGTTTATAAGTGTAAGAATGGTATAAGAATTTTCAGTTCTTTTCTCTCTCTCTCTCTCTCTCTCTCTCTCTCTCTCTCTCTCTCTCTCTCTCTCTGGGTTAGCTTAGAATAGATCTTAGGGGCTTTGTTAGACTGTAGCTTCTGTAACTTTTTATTACTATTAATATACTATTACTACTACTTTGATTTATGGCGGTCAGTCCCTCCATTTCTATTTACGTAACTTTTTAATTAAATCTTGAGTTTTTTGTAATCTTTCACTAATAAAAATATATATAATATATATATACACACAGCTTCACAATATTCTAAATAAGAGAATGAAAACCCTGTTCTTAACTTCACCAACCAAATTGAGTAGATTCACTTTAAATGAGGGAGTAATTTATGACATTTATAAGATGGTATGTTTGCATTGGGGCATGAAATATACTGGATAACCAGGTATTGTGCCACTGCCATAAATCTTAAGATTAATAACCGTATAGAAATTTATGTAAATAACGACCAGAGACATTAAAGTATGATTCATAGACGATTTGAATTATCATGGAGAATACGAACTTTCTAATTTTATAACTTTTTGAAGGAATTGAATTTCCTACACTTGAGTGTAGTTTATGACATATCAAGATTAATATAAAGATTATTGGAAGACACACATATATATATATGTGCGTGCGGTGGCACGTCTACAGGGTAAGCGGTATTGCCTGTGAGCATACGCACTATAGTACAAATGTGTATATTTATAATTATAGTAGCTAATGATATACTTCGTAACTGGCTAGTGGGTATGTACTGTGACTATTCTGAAAAATACGGTACTGTCTTTAATATCTTTAATAAGATTTTTATTAGGGTAAGCGGCGCTTACCTAGTTACCCTGAATACACGCCACTGATATACTCGTATATATATATATATATATATATATATATATATATATATATATATATATATATATATATATATATATATACACTGTAGATATAAAAATTATAGATATATAAATAGATAATATACAACATACAGAAGAAACCTCAGATATATTATATATATACGAAATTATTTATCACGTTAATATTAATTCATTAGTATAGGTCCCCTGTTGTAACCATCAAATTTAACATGCCAGATCTTTTGTAAAATAGATGTAGAAATTTTAGTTTAAGATTTCTTTGTGTACATCTTTAAAAGCGAGGTGTTTTGGTTTATAAACATTCATGAACGAATAAATCAGAAGTGTTTCAGATTGTTTAACGCTTGTTCCATCTTAATTCGGTTTCTGAGTGTGTAATCGGATAAGAGAACTTATTGTTTGACAGTCGCGGGCAGATTGATGGTAAGGAGTCAAAAGGGCAGTTAAGCTTGAGTCTGGTTCCCATTTGGAACCTTGTAGGCTGTCAACTTGGTTTATAGGTCTCGCCCGAGGGAAGCCCTCAGCGAAATTTAAAAGTTTTGTTTTAAATTTGAAATATAAATTTAAATTGTCAAATTTTAATTTAAAAATTTCATTAAGGGGGCGGGGCATAGAATTTAACAAAGTTGAGACTGGAGCCAATGGAAGGCCAGTAATTTAGTACGGATGACGTCATGTAATGAAATTGGTTTTGATAGGTCCTTTAGACCCCAAAGGGCGGAGTTTTTTGGTAATACTGAGGGGAAGTTTGAGAGTCAAAATCAGTTGTAGTTGTTCCTCCTTGAAGTTAACTGTGGTTAAACAAACCCCCTGTAGACTTGTGGTGTAAGAAAATTCAAAACCGAAAGTATAAATTGTCACTAAATTGAAATAAAGAACTTGTAAACATGTCATTAACTACGCGGAAATCTGTGCAAATGCTAAAGGTTATTGTTAACGACCTAAACCGATAAATTCGATTGTATCTTAATTAATGTTAACCAACGGACCAAGAGTTTTGTGAACTTTCTCTTAATTTAATTTGGCTCCAAGTAAATGCTAGACGGGGTACGTCTAAGCCCCTAGTTCCTGAATCCGTCAATTTGGGTTCAGAAGAAAGTCCCGTTAGTTGATATACGGTAGCGTTGAAAATTGGGTGGGCCGTAAATCTACGGTCCGTACGCAGCACAAGTGGGAGTAAGTTTGTCTCCCGCCAGTAGTAAGTAATTGATTCTTTGAATATCTGGGTCGAATTGCGACCACTTCATTTCTTGTTATTTAATTTTGTTGCACTAAAATATAAAACCCCTCGATCTATAAATTATTTCATTCAGATAACTGTAAAGCTTTTCTTTAGATTTATCATTGTTGATCAATTTAACGATTTAAATTCATCTACTGTGAACTTTGTCTTTGACGTTAAGATTATTGTATTGTCGGAAAATTTATAGATGTAATTCAGAATAAACTATTAAATGCATGTACTGTGTCGAGTAACATTTAATAAAATTTATAAGAGGGCGTGTGTTGTTTTAAATACCTTGTGATAGACCCCTCTTGTTAGCTGGGGAAAATTAACGTTCAAAGTAGGCTTGTGGAAAGCCGAAGGAACCTAGCCTATCAATTTAAAGGGCCATCCGTCTTGGGTAGGCCGAATAATCCTGGACGAAAATAAGAGATAAAATCGCGGGTACGCCCAACTTAAAGGGTGCCCGTGAAGTGAATTAAAGTCAGAGAATGGGTGTTCAATACCATAAATAAATATACGGATTGGGCGCGTACGTCACCCCACCCCTTATGAATTAATATTAATCCCTTTCCAGATATCGTGCGTAATCCTTCTAAATTTATTAATATCTGAACTAATTGCAATTCATTACAATTATATTGTTCTGACTCAGTTTAAAAATGAAAACACTGAACACTGTATGTATACTGGTCCCTTAAATATATTATGGGGGGAGGGGGGGAGGCCTTCTGACTCAGCGAAAGTGTGAGGTGTTTCCCTCGGGTGATGAAATGTCCCTAGGTTGTTAACAACTTTAATCTGTCGTAGCCGAGTGGTTAACTCCCTTATCTTCGAGTCAGAGGGTCTGTATTCGAATCCTGGTTAAGGATAAATTTTGCGTAAAAATAATAATGATACCCTGGTGTTTGTCAGATAAATTTCGATTAAATGTTGGTTAAAGACAACAATATGAAGTTTAACGAAGAAAAATTCCAACTCATAAGATATGGTAACAATCAGAAGTTACATGATAAAGACCACAAACCACAACGAGACAAACAGATAGCACCGAACCCACAAATCAGGGATTTGGAAGTAATAATAATAATGTCTTTGAATGCAGAATGTGGGGTACACTATAACAAAAATTATGAGATTTATAACAGCTAAAAAGTAATAGAACTTATCTGGAGGAGTTTTCACAGTACTAAAGCAAACATCACACTAAAATTATGGAAGAGTTCGATCCAGTTAATGAATGAATTATCACTCAGTACTCACAAGCTCATACAGAAAACGAGACATTGCGAAGACAGAAGCCATACAACGGACTTTTACGTCTAAGATAGAGGAAACAAAAAATAAAGTCTACTTGTCTCGACTACAATCCTTGAGATTCTGCTCCTTGAAAAGAAGACATCAACCCAGACATATCCAAAATCCAGCTGGGCATGTTCTTATGACAAGTTTCTCACCATCCTACGATGGTAGGATGGGAGCAGAAAGCAACTGTTCCCTATATCAAATCTCCAAAATGAAGCGGGATACTACAAAGAGATCGGTCGCGGGTCGATTCTGAACCGTCGTTTAAAGAACGCAAAATAAACTAAACTAAAGTTTCATATATATATATATATATATATATATATATATAGATAGATAGATAGATAGATAGATATGATCCTCCTAAAGTTATCTCATTGTCTAACAGAGTAAATAGCAGAACTAAGTAAGGTATTACAAGCCCTATAAAGATAGTGAAAAAGATATGTTAATTGTAGTGGAAACTGCACGAAAATTATATGATGCTGAAAACGAAACAAATTTCTCTTCTCGTGCAAAGACTAATTTTCTTTTGACAATTAACGCGTGAAAGTAAAGTTAAGTAGCGACTGCTTTCACTTTAACAACGAATTGTCGGTTAATTTATGTGGATTATCCTCTCAAATCACTCCTCTGTATATAATTTGATGATCTTCCGATTTGGTATCGACTATTGAGCATTTTATCTCTCATTTATTCTCTTCTTTAGCGATTTTATGAGTTTAATTGAGGGAAATTTCTACTTCGAGGGAATCATCACTTGTTTTTTGTTGTTGGTATTAATCCAAAAGGGATTAATTCTTATTCTTTTGCTTCTTATTTCTTCTTCTTCTTCTTCTTCTTCTTCTTCTTCTTAGTAGTAGTAGTAGTAGTAGCAGTAGTAGTAGTAGTAACAGTAGTAGTAGTAGTAGTAGCAACAATGTAACATTTTTAAAAAAAAGTACCTCTTTATGATATGGAGAAATTTGTTTAAGGGCGTCCTTTCTCAGTCTCTTCAATCCAAATTAAATTATGGCGGAATAGTTGTCATGGTGTGGACGACAATTTGGTACGATGGTAAGACAGATTTGTGTTCGTAGAATTACATTGAAGTTCCATTTATTTGGAATACTCGCAAATCTTGAAGGATCATCTATGTTCACGCTACCAGCGAGACATCTCTAACTTTAGCCAGTAAATTTTCTAGAAAGATGGAGCTCCATGATGCATTTGTTATGTAAACACAATAGAAATGCAGAAAGGGCATTAAACATTTTCCTTGGTCCTCCCAAAATCCTAACTTAGGTCTCGTTGAGTGCCTAGGGGGATCATATGAGTCGGAGACTGAGAATACACCCACCGCCCACAATCCCTCTAACGTTGAATACTTGAAAGAAACTCTTACAAGATATAGCCACAACCTGCACCAAAATGTCGCTAAAAAATCTTGAAAATCTTGTAGATTTTTTGCTTGATAGTGTCAAGACACTTTGTGGAAAAAGTGGTGCCACTAGGCATTGAAATAAAGATTTTCATTCTCTGAACATAGTTTCTTTCCCTAAATGTATTTACACACACACACACACACACACACATGGGAGAGTGGCAACTAAACAAATATAAGTATAACGATCCCAGGTGAATTTTTCGGGAAAAACTCGAAGGGGGTAAACCCCCTTCTCCGAAGAAGATGGAAGGTGGTAAGAGGAAAAGATACAAAAGGATTGAGAAAAGAAGGAAAATGAAGGAAAAATAACTTTAATGATCGGAGATCAGGTCACAATAAGTGACGTCATTTGAGTTTGTCAGTGAGTTATTGATGATTGATGGATATACCAAACTTTTAATATATTTAATATGTACAGTTGAACGTTCCTGACCTCGAAGAGAATCTTCTTCCTGTTTACAACGCTTACGGCTGCAATATGTTGTTGATCCTTACTTCTACATATATTCATGTAAGCCGATCCTATCTGAATTTGCCATGAAAGCACTATAAATCGTAAGCATCTTTCGATTCCCTCTTCAGAGGGGCAATAAAATCATTCCAGTCAGGAATAATTTTACTATCACAGTTGTAAGATTTAATCAGGGGCATTCCTGCTTTCCTTAATATGGGTGTTATATATGGATATTATATGGATATTATATATGAAACCTACCGATAAATTTGTATCGAGAATCACTTGAACGAAGCTTATTACAACAGGCAAGATGCAAAGTTTCTGAATTATTAAAGAGGTGATCTAATCTTGTCTTTATATTCTATTTTCTATTGCATATTAACATTAAACCAATTATTCTTATCAATTGAGTTCCTTTTATGCCGTGTATTACATAATTAATTAATTAATAATTCTAAACGTCTATGATCAGAAAGAAGGAAATTATTCGGAATATATATATATATATTATATAAACTTTGGTTAACCTTTGGTTAGCTTCCGCCCGCATTGTTCATTCTGACGAAGATCAAGCTTTTCACTCCACCTTAGACCTACAGTTTAACGTGGAATCCGAACCACGCCCCATCAGCAGCCCAGCGTCTTAACCACTAGGCCACCCAAGGTACCCATTTATCTACCAACCACTTTCTTTATTGTGTGGAAGGATGAACACTGAACAGCTGGGTTTTGCTGCGCGCCGGCTGCCGTCGGGTCTCGAACTCGGGGCAGATGGATTCGTAATCAGCGACGCTAACCACTACACCACCGAGGCGCATTATATATATATAATATATATATATATACAGGGTGTCCCAGGAGGAAATGTCAAGAATGCACCATTTCACTCTTTCGATATGGATCTGATTCCCAACCGTTACCGAGATACAGGCCTCTACATTTGGGTAATTAAAACATAATAAAAAGGCGATCTTAGATACTATTTAATGACACTTGTGGTTTACAAAAAGTACAAACATACAATACACTATTGCACTTATTGCAGAATGGTTTCAAAGTGACCCCCTCCTTCTTCAATGCACGCGGCGAGCCTCCGATCCATCGAGTCTTGCCAAGGAAAACGCGGAAGTTCATTTCTGAGGTTTATGAACGCATCCTGTATACGTGCAACCAACTGCTCCCTAGTTTCGGGCTTACCCCGCTGATAAACGTTACTCTTCAAGAACCCCCAGACAAAAAAATCTAGCGGAGATAAGTCAGGCGAACGAGGGGGCCATGCCACAGGCCCTCCACGTCCAATCCACCTTCCCGGAAACCGTAGAGGCCTGTATCTCGGTAACGGTTGGGAATCAGGCACATGTCGATATAATACTTTCTACTTAGAAATACCCAAAGAGTAAAATGGTGCATTCTTGACATTTCCTCCTGGGACACCCTGTATATATATATATATATATATATATATATATATATACAGGGTGGGTAAAAAAAATTACCCCTTAGAGGTAAACTGTCATATTAAAAAAGGTAAGGGGACTAGAGCTCCCAAACTTCATAGATGCTTACCTTGGCATGTTGTTCGTCTTAATTGAGAAGTTGCTCGATGTGTCCCCCTTCCTGCTCAATGCAGGCCTCCAAACGTGGACGCCACTGATCAATACACCTGTTTACATATCGTTGAGACACCTTCTCCCAGCGAGCAGAATTCTTTCGCGTAGTTCATCTATGTCTCTTATATTGGTACCAGGGATGTAAACTTTGGACTTCAGGGCTTCACAAACACCATAATCTAATGGTGAAAGATCGGAGCTACTAGCCGGCCACATACTGGGTTCGATAAAATCTTGAGTTTCGTTCTCAAGGAATGTGACAGTTTGGCGTGCTCTGTGAGCAAGGGCTCCATCCTGTTGGAAAGTATATCTTTCACCACTAATTCGTCGACTATCAGTTAGATAGAGAGAAAGATATACTTTCCAACAAGATGTCATATTAAAAACTGTCATATTAAAAAGAGTAAGGGGACTAGACCCGGGACGATTTCTTTACTTAATATAACCCATGCTATACACATAAACCTGTTGCCGTTAGCCCGGTTCATTTACTCCCATTAGTTATATTAAAAGTGTTATGTAAGCTATCATTCATTATTCATCCCTTTTACGGCTTACTAACTGTAGCATCGAGGCCATCTTCATGCCTGAGTGATTATAAGGACAATCCAGATACTCCAAGGCCAGTGGATCTGAACCCCGCCAAAAATTGGCGTCACCACCATAACCACAACGAAGCCAAGATTCAAACCACAATATCTGGTGTCAGAAGCGGGCACCAGTTCACAATATAATAATATATTGAGGGTGATTTATAAATGTGTTTCATAAATCGTAGGGTGTATTCTTGACACAAAAATAAAGAAAAAAGACCATAGGTCGAGAAACTCGTAGGTTTCGAGCTTTTGCACGCGACAAAAAATGAAAAAAAAGGGAATATCTCGATGCTGTGTATCCTGACAGGTGGATAGGGCGCGGTGGTCCTATTCCGTAGCCACCTCGGTCACCAGATTTAAATCTTTTGATTATTACTTGTGGGGTCATTTAAAAAGCCTAGTTTATGTTACAGAAGTCCGAGCACGTGATGAATTGTGGCAATGAGTTCGAGACAATTGCGAAACTATCCGCAATACTCCAGGAATATCACTGCTGCGACGTGCTGAGGAATGCATTCAAGAAGTAGGAAAGAATTTCGAACATTTGCTTTAATGAAGCAAATGTATCACACTGTGTATTTGCATAAAATGTAAAAAATCTTTAGGAGTTTCATTTTTCTGTCACGTGCTATAGCTCGAAACCTACGGGTCTTTCGATCTATGTTTATATGGTCTTTTTTCTTTACTTTTGTTTCAAGAATACACCCTGCGATTTATGAAACACATTTATGAATCACCCTGTATATATATCAGGGGTGAGAAACTACATTAAATTTAGATATTTATTTAAAATACTGTGTGTATATATATATATATATATATATATATATATGTATATATATATATATATACACACAACACACACACACACCACACACACACACACACACCATAGATTTAAAGATTCCTTATGATGGCTTCTATTATAATTATTGATCTGATTTTGTATCCTAATGTAAGTCGCAGTTGATATTCCTCTCAATTAACTCGTTCATAAAATATCAAAATATATATATATACTAAATTAATATATGTTTTTTATTTATAACTGACTGTTGATCACGCTTTACATTCATTTCAGAATAGGCTTCATAACATGAAATAATTACAAATTAACCGAAGCTAAAATTACTTTTTTACGTAACGCAACGCTTTAATAAATACATAAGTTAATTTAGATTAATTTAATTAATATGGTGTAAATTATGGTTAATATGGTTAATATGGTTAATATGGCGTAAGAGTGGGTCGTAGAAATATAAGTAACTTTCTAAAACTTAAAAGCGTTTAACAAAAGCATTTAACAGTATTTAACATTCCAATAACAGTAATCCAGTTAATATTCCAATTAACAATATTTTATTTAATATTTTATGCAAATAACTCATTAATATATCTTAACGCATTACTGCCCATCGTCACTTTATTGATTTTGTTCTGATTAACGCCAGACGATTTTATTCACTCTTGAAAAAGACCTCTGGGCGCTCATGGGTTAATGTATTAAGTATTGTATCGCGGTGTTTCTTATGTTATGCCCAATTTATATATATATATATATATATATTGTTCTGGATGTTTTTTCTTATCTCTTATCTTGACCAGGTCAAAATCCCCTTCTTCTTTTTTTTTTTTAATCTTAATTTTTAATTCTTTTAAAAATCTTTCTTCTTTAGGAATTAAGAATTAACTTATTTAGATTAAAAAAGAAGGGAATTTTTTTTAAGTAGTTAACAAATACCTTTTTCTTTTTAATTATAAAATTGAAAATCAATATCGATTTTGATTTCAGTTTTAAGTTTTTTCAATTTAGTTTTATTTCAATTTCAATTTCGATTTCTGTTTTTTTCCAGTTTCAGTTTTTTTCTAAAAATATCAAGGTTTTTTTTTCAGTTTATCGAATTCGGTTCATATCAATTCCCCCCCCTGAATTATATATATATATATTTTATATATTCTCGAAACATAGGACACCTTTGGGGTAACCTTTGGTTTGTTTTCGCCCGAATTGTTCATTCTGACGAAGTTCAAGCTTTTCACTCCACCTTAGACCTACAGTTTAACGTGGAATCCGAACCACGCCCCACCAGCAGCACAGCGTCTTAACCACTAGGCCACCCAGGGTACCTATTTATCTACCAACCACTTTCTTTATTGTGTGGAAGAATGAACTGCTGGGTTTTGCTGCGCGCCGGCTGCCGTCACGGGTCCCGATCCCGGGGCCGATGGATTCGTAGTCAGCGACGCTAACCACTACACCACCGAGGCGCATATATATAATATATATATACGCTGCCTACCTTTCTCTTAGTCAATTCTTTGACTACCTCACTTCCAAAATGAAATACATTCTATCCCACTCTCCTTTCGATGAAATCTCCATTTTAGGTGATTTCACCGTTCACCACCACCTTTGGCTTTCTTCCCATTTCACTAATATCCCTAGTGAACTAGCTTACAACTTTTCTACAGTGAATAACTTAGAGCAGATTGTATAGCACCATACCCATATCCCGATCGCCTTGGAGATAGGCCCAACATTTTGGATTTATTTCTCACCTCTCATCCTTCTTCTCACCCTGTCAAACTTTTTTCTCCGTTGGGTTCCTCCGACCACAGTCTTATATCCGTTTCCTGTCCTATCGCTCCAATTTGGCCTCTGAATCTTCCCAAGAGAAGGCGCCTTTGACATTTTGACGCCGCTAATTGGGAGGCTCTTGGCATACTTCTCTGATTTCTCATGAAATGATTACTACTTCCGTGGCCAGGGCCCTTCTGAGTGTGCTGAGCGCATCACGGAGGTGATTCTCTCGGGCATGGAGGCGTACATTCCATTTTTATTCCTACTACTAATGCAAAAATATCCTTGGTTTGACTTTGCTTATCCTAATGATATCCGCAACAGAGAGGCTTTCAGAAGGTACCGTCGCCATTCAACTCCTGACTTTCACTTAGTTTATATGTCTGACTGGAATCGTGCAAAATTTGTTCTTCGACTCGCCAAAAATTCCTTTATCAGACAAAACTGTGAAATCCTATCCAATTCTAATTTCTTCTCGCTCTTTCTGGCATCTAGACAAGAACCTCTCCAACAACTTTACTTCTTCTTCTTTCCCT
Source organism: Bathynomus jamesi (assembly GCA_023014485.1). NCBI lineage: Eukaryota > Metazoa > Arthropoda > Malacostraca > Isopoda > Cirolanidae > Bathynomus > Bathynomus jamesi. Next base: position 599,909 of record JAJOZX010002778.1, read on the forward strand.
TCTCTTTTCCATTCTGACATCTCAGTTGCCGTCTCTTCTCCCGATAAAGCTGAACTCCTCGCTCAAACTTTCGCCTCCAACTCAACCCTGGACCCTCCAACTCCCTCTGAACACTCATATGCCGATGATTCCACTCTTCACTTCTCCACCCGCTTCACAAAGCGTCCCTCTCATAGTCACTCATGATTCGTGTAAGACGGTTATGATGCATCTGACCTCTGATCTTTCTATTATCTCTGATTGGGGCAAAGAAAACCTTGTTGCTTTCAATGCCTTAAAAACTCAGTTCCTTCATCTGTCTACTTGTCACAATCAGGGCCGGACTTTCACCTGCTGAGGCCCTAAGCTATATGAAATTTGAGGCCCTTCTCTAAAAAAATTCGGGTAAAAAAATTTAAAATAATTATTACTATAATTATTATTTTTTATATTAATGTTAATGATAAAGAAAAAATAATGTATATATATATATATATATAATTTTTGATGAATTAGTGTTAAAGAATAAAACTAATGATAAAATAAAAATATATTTAAAAAAATGAGGCCCCCGAGGGTGTGTGGCCCTAAGCTATAGCTTATTTAGCTTATCGGTAAGTCCAGCACTGGCACTCACTCACAATCTTCCACTCGACAACTATCCCCTTAGTTTCAACAAACCACAACACAATCCTTCCTCTTCTCTTAACATTTTTAGTGCTTCCTTTTCTCTTAATCTTTCTTGAAAAGATCACATACATTCTCTTTCCAAAACAGCTTCTAAGAGGTTATGTGTGCTAATTTCTTTACCACCACTCAGTTGCTATCTCTGTACAGGAAGTTTGTTCACCTCCCCCCCCCCTGTATGGAGTACGCTTCTCATGTGTGGGGTGGCTCAACCCACACACACCCTACTTGACCAAGTGGAATCAAAGGCTTTCGTCTCATTAGTTTCCTGCCTCTTCCTTATTATCTTCAATCCCTCTCTCTTCGCTGCAATATTGCCACACACTGTCTTTGGGATCGTTATTATAATGAACACTGCTCTTCTGAATCCCTAACTGCATGCCTCCTCCTTTAACGAGAGTACGCAGTTTTTGCGGGCATTCGCCCTTGGCCCCTCCTTCCTGCATAAATATATATATATATATATATATATATATATATATATATATATATATATGTAATAATTGGTATGTTATTGACAAAGAAATAATTTTTTAGAATAAAATTGACACTATGATACATTATATGTAAACTATATAAAAATGTTAAATTTTTTGGTCAAGTTGTTATTAAATAAAATTGAATCATTGCATTCATTATATTATATATACACACACACACACACACACCAGTATATATATATATATATATATATATATATATATATATATATATATCTGTGTGTGTGTGTGTGTGAGTGTAATAAAATAATTAATATTATATAATCAAATGGATCACCTGAAGATCCGTCATCCCAACCTTTTTTAGTTAGCTTTATAAGGCTAACTGGTAGATATGGTAGAAAAGAAGAACTTAAAACAGACTGCATATTATGCTCCAGATAGACAGGAAATTCAGAGAAGCATGAAAGCGATTGATCCGGGATAATAATGACAGATGATGCGAAATTCGAAACACAAAATCAGATAGCGATAAATAAGCAAAAAGAGTCGCCGGACAGGTTCTAAGAACGTTCAAGAGAAGGACAGGACAGTAATGATTCCCCTGCTAAAACACTGATTATACCAAAACTTGAATACTGCTCAGTTTGACGTCCCCATATAAAAAGGAAGAAACTAATAAACTAGAAGAAACGCAAAGGCATTTCACAGCCAAGATTGATGGCTGCAAAGAACTCAACTACTGGGAAAGACTACGTAAACTAAATCTGTACTCACTGGAAAGAAGAAGAGAGAGGTACATCATAATCTACATATGGAAAATGATCGAAAAACTGGTACCAAACCTAAAACTAAACCCAATTACCATTCAAACAACACTGGAAAATAGGAAAGGCAGAATGTGTAGTTTCCCAAATTAAAGGCACGACAAGGGACCCTCCTCAACCCTGAAGGAAAATAGCTTGGTTGTCAGGGGGCCAAGACTTTTCAACCAGCTTCCTAAGGACCTCAGAAACGTAACGGGGGTCAAAGTTGAAGTCTTCAAGAAAAGACTGGATGCCTGGCTCAGGACAGTACCAGATGAGCCGGGCGTGCCTGGCTATGTACGGTGGAGAGCGCAAGAAAGCAACTCGCTCCTCCACCAGGCCAGACCTAGAGGCGGGGCCACCAGCTTGACCTCCGTGTGAAGAGAGACCAACGCACGAAACAACATAAGGTAAGGTAAGGTAAGGTAAGGTAACTAACAAAGATATCACGACCTAACTAACTAATCGTCAAGGGCGTACAGTTCACCAAACGATTGGTTAGGTTAGGTCGTGATATTTTCGTTAGTTAGCCTTATAAGGCTAACTAACGAAGGCTGGGGGGGGGGGCCCTGATCTTCAGGTGATCTCTTTTCTACGATACTCTCAACACGAAATAGCGGTATTCCTCCTCTGACAGCACACGGCGTGGCAGATGGAAATGAACACAACGTTTTTCCTAAAACAGTTTATTAATTTTGTCTTTGAAATTTACAGGTGCGACTTTCAACCAGTGGTGTAGTCCGGGGGTAAGGCAAGGTAACGGCGTTACCCCACTGGTTTTATTTTACTTTTAGCGTTACCCTACTGGTTTTATTTTACTTTATATCTTTTATATTTTTTGCTGTTTCTACTGAACATTTTTGTAATAGATACTCTTTCTAACTATATTTCTTTCCTAACCCCTTCAATTTCAACGTGTTTTGGGGAATGTAAATAATAAAATGTAAAAACGCTGTAGAATTTTATAGAAACGCTATATAAGAAAAATTGCTGTTGCGTTACCCCACTGAAGAAATTACGACTACACCACTGACTTTCAACCTACTATTAATTTAACCTACGAGAGAGAGAGAGAGAGAGAGAGAGAGAGAGAGAGAGAGAGAGAGAGAGAGGAGAGAGGACGAATTAAGAACTTACCGACTGTTACTACATTATCCCGTCTTTAACTTATAGAATTTTGGGTTGAAATCTCGTACATCTTATGTCTATCACAAAAGGAAGGAATCTGTTCTTTGGTATAAAAATGTCGCGAAAAGCTTTTACAAACTGTGTTACAAAATGTTATGGTTCTACCATTGGTTTAAAGCAGTGCTTCTCAACCTGGTGAATGGTAGAATGGTAGGGTGAATGGCAAGGTGAATGAAAATGGTGGGATGAATGGTAAGGGGAACGAATATTGTGTAGTTATGAATGCAAGTATATTAATATTTCTTCATTAGAACATTTTCAACTTAGAAAATTTGATTGGCTCAGTAATTAAAGGCTTTTTTTCTGGAAGTTTGTCTGATAAATAGTTGAAAAGATATGGTTCTTCAACATCTGAGGATGATTTATCTATTTCAGGAAATAGTTTAATAGTCCTAAGATTGTTAATAGTTATTATATCTTTCTTTCTCAGTTTGGTTTGCTGCATATAATTATATATTATATATTTTATATACAGTATTGTTAATTATTTCCCCTCAGACATTCTGTTCCAATTTTAATTTATTTTACATGCATGTATGTCATGATGTTATTATGTATATATTTTTATTTTGTATTATTTTACCAATAAGCTGACTTTAGCTCATTTATTTTGCAGATTGATGATTTGGGCAATGTCTATGTACAAGTACTTCAAGAGAACGTGTACCAGAGAAGAAACTGAGGTTACAGAAACCTTGGATGATATCGGGAAGTTCACGGAAGATGTCAACCTGGAGGACAATGCAAGGGGTAACAAAATTATGGGAACGAAACGGAAGCAAACACAGTCAACGTCTGGTGTGAAACCAAAGTACCGGAAATGGAAGGAGGAATACTTGAAGTATGTTTTTTTTTTTTACCCAAAAGTGAAGCGCTGAATCCCTACCCTTCTGGGCAGTGCATGTTTTGCCCTGTGAGATACAGTAATGCCTGTTTTGCTTCTTCGAAGTTGTTGTCTCACTTAAGCACTAAACATCCTCAGCATAAGGACAAATCAGTCAAGTTTTTGAAGCAAAACTAGCTGCCCACTTGAAGCAACAGAACCCACTGGAGAAAGTAGTGGTTTATCTGGAAGGGAAAGAGAAGCCTCTATTAATGACTTCCATCAAGATTGCTCATATTCTGTTACAGAAAAAGCAACTATTTGTCGAAGCAGAGAATGTGATTTTGCCATGTCTGGAAGTTGCTGCTGAGTATATTCATAATGGAAAGAAAGCAGTGGAAAAGTGAAGAGAATTCCCCTGTCCAACTGTACGATGAAGAGAAGATGTACATTAGTTGCGGAAAACTTGAAAAGTCAGTTACTTGGCAAGCTTAGTGAAGCAGCTTGCTTTGGACTTCAATTTGATGAGACAACTGACATCAGAAATGAGGCTCAACTGATTGCGTACTGCAGATTCTCTGATGTGCAAGCAAAGAAGATATCAGAGCACTATCTTTTCTGCTTGCCAGTAGACGTTCACACCACTGGATATGCACGATTTACAAAGCTGAATGAATTCATACAAGAGGCAGACCTGGACTGGACCAAATATGTCGCTGTGACTACTGATGGAGCTGCCGCAATGCTTGGATCTTTGCAGGGAGCAGTCACTCGAATCAAGAACGTATCACCCAACTGAGTTTCAACCCACTGTTTCATTCACAGACAAGTATTGGCTTCGAACAGGCTATCTGTGTCTGTACCGAAAGCAAAACAGGCTGAGAAAAATGATCTGGAAAAAGTTCTTGAGGATGTTGTGTGAATCGTAAATGCTGTACGTGCAAATGCCAAAAAATCACGCCTGTTTCCTGAACTCTGTTAGGACATGAGTGCAAAATATATGCAACTTATTTTCCATGCTGAAGTCCGATGGCTTTCGAGAGGAAAAGTGCTCTTTCGGATCCTGAGCCTGAAGGAAGAATTGACTGAATTCTTTAAAGAGGAGAAGAAGGCATCGAAATTACAGGATCTCTACTGGCTGGCAAGACTGCATCACATGGCTTCAGTTTTTGAGCACCTCAACAAGCTGAATCTGTCCATCCAAGGAAAAGGAGGAGATATATTTGATGTCATCATTAAAGTCGAGGGTTTCAAATTAAAACTTAATCTTTGGAAAAACCATTCCCAAGAGAAGGACTTTTCTCACTTTGTTCAGCTCGACGACTTCATGAACACAGTCAGTGGGAAGATAAGACTCCTAATTTGAAGAAAAGGTGAAAGATCTCGATCTCAAGCTCTTGAAGGAGAACCTGGAGGAATATTCTCAGATGAGGCTGCATCACTGAAGGGAAAAATGTGGATAGTGAATCCATTTGTGTCGGAGCATATGAAAACAGTTCATCTGGGAAAACAACATGGAGTCACTTCTGGACTTGCTGGGTATCTCTC
>JAJOZX010002779.1:0-52500 GCA_023014485.1 Bathynomus jamesi
CCATGAAGTGTAGAAATTCCAGTGTTGTCCTATTTCACAGAGAAACTCATTAAGTTTTTTCTGATAAGTTTTGACAAGTTTTGTCTTTTTTGTACGCGGGTGACAGACATTAATGATTTAAAAGCAAGAATCACAGCTGCTATTGAGCGAATTGATGTGATATGCTGCAGCGTACATGGCAACATTTGGATTATCGATTGGATGTTTTTGCGAATCACTGATGGTGCACATATCGAATGTTTGTAACAACGTTACTTTAATAAAAGAAACTTTCGAAAATACAGATTCTAAATATCTTGTTTAGAATTTTTACGTGTGTTATCAAGAATTTTATTAAAAGATGAAATTGTACAGATAATTTTTGGACACACTGGAATTTCTAAAAACTTGTCAAAATTGGTATCAGAAAAAACTTAATGAGATTCTTTGTAAAATGGGACAACACTGGAATTTCTACACTTCATGGTTGATTTAATAACAGCCAAAAATTGTACAGATAATTCTCGGTCACCCTGTGTGTGTATGATATATATATATATATATATATATATATATATATATATATATATATATATACACACACACACACACACACATTTAGGGTGGTCCATAAAATTGAAGTTTTGATTTTTGTTTATTGCCGGCGGTAAACTTGTGAGGATGAATGAGAAAACACCTCTGGCCAATTTTTTCCCAAATCAATCACTTTTTAGGGGTAGCACACACTACTTCATTTTTGCACTTTCGCACTACCTAGTAGATTTACTTGTATATTATGTTCCAGTTCCAGTAATACATCTTTTTCCTTGACAGATTATTGGTGTAGTGTTCATTGGTTGTGTTAGTGGTTGGATATATGATGACAAGTTCGAAGCTCTTGCTTTTATCTCCTTGAAGGAGATAAAGTGAAGGACTAGCTTTTGGAAGCAAATTACCATCACGTGGAGAAGTATTGTCATGCTTCCTTCATCACCACACTAATATCAAGGAGTTGAAGGAAAGTGCTCAAGTAGTGTGGGGTCAACTTGAAATATTTGGAACAAAGCTCGAATCCCGACAAGGGAAAAATACAAAGGAATCCAAAAGATCTTGGACCTTCACCAAGATTGGATCAAAATAAAAAAAGGACGAATGAGGAGGAGCCAGAAACAGGTGAGTTGGATGATCAATGATAAATAAATAGTTTCTCGAGAGTATGACATATTATACTGTACAATAGTCAATAGTTTATCATATATATATTATATATATTTATTATTTATATTTAGGTGTACAACGAAGAGGGATTCAAGGAGACAACTTCGAACCTATTTGATATGCACATGCTGATGCTTGTCTCTAATAAAAATCCAGAAGACAAGGCCTTCTTGCTGGCCCAGCGAGAGCCTGGAAGACGGGGATGCATGGTGGGAGTAGACAGAAAAACAGCAGAAAAAGAAAAACAAGCTGCCCACAGCACACAGTATAATTAATGTAAAGAACGACGCTTGTGTAGAAGAGTGTCCGCTCGTATGTAGAAGAATTACGAGTTGTGACTGATTGGGGACCTTGGTGCAGTGGTTAGCATATCCGACCGGCAATTGGATGATCCCGGGTTCGATTCCTAGGAGGTGCCTCATTTTTCATTTGCTTGTTCTCTCTCCCCATCTTGTGTGGACGCTCTTCTATCGTTCTTATATATATATATATATATATATATATATATATATATATATATATAATATATATATAACGCACTTTCATGGCATCCATGCAGTTAATTTACACTTACCCAAGCCAGTAAAAACTAGTTTTAACAGCTTTATTGGCCATAATATACGAACGTTACTGATAACTTTTGAAAATTAATTCTAACAAGGAAAATGAAAAAAAATAGTTATTCCTGTTTAAAACTAAAAGATTATAATGCGTTATAGTTAATCTGAAAAAACCAATCATTTCACCTCATGCCTAAAAATTTCAGGCAGTTCGCGTAATTCTATTAAGCGATTGATGACTTCGTGAAGGTTAGGTTGGTATGGTTAGGTTAGTAATGCATATTACCTATGTTTAAGGGTCACAGGTATTACGCGAAATGCCTGAAATTTTTAGGCATAACGTGAAATGACTGGTTTCACAGATTGACTAACATATATATACATAAAACATGCGTTTTTAACTACCTTCGGAAACCGCGACAATTTTTAGGACACGGACACCATCATCACACGAATGTGCCCGTAGACACATTAGTGGTATCACCATAGTTTCAGAGAATTCTTATTAAAAATCATTAAATATCACGAAAATGGATATAATGAAGATTGGGTTCAGTTCATTGTTAAAAGTAGTCTCTCACAATTGAAAATGCGAAAATGTCGCGATTTCTTAAGGTAGGTATTCAAATAGTATGTGGGGTTGTACAATTCGTATGAAAGTACATTTTTTAAATTTCCAATAAATACCGGACTATCAACAACTCGCGGACAAGTTTTTCTGTAGGTTGCATTAAGTAAGGTTATAAAGGGGTGCGTATAAAATTTCCAGTTAACGAGGTTGTGCGTTTGTGTAGCGAGTGTTACAATGAATAGAAAACTAAATAGAATGAAGAACGCGCAACTACACATCATATTGAAGCTTTACGAATTCAAAGAAACAAAATGTCATCATACGATATCATTTTAGTATAAAAACAATTATTTTCAGCTAATAAAATATTCCCTCTTACATTTTGGAATAATATTAACGGTGAAATGTACTAAAAAATATATAGATAACGAATAAGAGGGTATATGGGTATAGGCTATAGGCCTATAGGGTATTTTCTTTCTATTTTGGGCCACCACCCAAGTTTACTGTAGATTTAAAAATCAGTTTTATTTTGTACTAATAATAAGAAACGAAAGAGGGAGTCAAAACAGACCTGGAGCTCGCCTTATTTCAACCCGTCCCCTTCTCACACGCAGTCTGCAATCCCTTACCAAGGTCGCCACGTCATTTATGACGTCACATTTGTGGGCCCCCGATCGATCTTCTATTGTTTTAATACTAAATGTCTTCTTGCATCTCTCTCACACACACACATATATATATATATATATATACAGGGTGTCCCAGAATTAATATTTCAATGAAATAGGACAAATTTTTAAAAACACTTATTATGTTATCATGGTTAAGTGTGTTAAAAATGTATAAAATTTCTAAATTTTTTTCATAATTTTATTTTTCATAATTTTTCATTATCTGGTCCAATGAAAGACCGTCTGAAGTCATAGAATGGCAAAGAGAGACTCCAAAAGTTAAACGTGTGGCTTGGAATGAACAAATCCAAAATTTATGGCACATTCTTCTTGCGGAAGCAACTGTAACAGGTACCGTCTACCTTGATATGCTTCAGCAGTTTCTCGAACCACAGCTTCTTGATGATGGCATTCTTGATAATGTGTGTTTCAACAAGATGGAGCACCATAAATTTTGGATTTGGTCATTCCAAGCCACACGTTAACTTTTGGAGTTCTCTCTTTGCCATTCTATGACTTCAGACGGTCTTTCATTGGACCAGATAATGAAAAAATTATGAAAATAAAATTAGAAAAAAATTTAGAAATTTATACATTTTTAACACACATTAAACATGATAAACATAAATAAGTGTTTTAAAAAATTTGTCCGATTTCATTGAAATAGATAGTTAATTCTGGGACACCCTGTATATATATATATATATATATATATATATATATATATATATATATATATATAATTATCACACACACGCCTGATAAACAACAATCTATAGCCCCATGAAATAAGTTATAAACGCGATATACATAAATGGTCTCTCCTCAATTCATGCCATTTTCTATGCTGATCTTCGGATGCCCAGCTTCAGTCCCGGATTACACTAGAGAATGTGAAGTTAAATGGCCAATCCTCACTCTCGGTTTGCAAATGCGACTGGCGGGACAAGATGGTGTAAAGTAGTAAGTAATCAATAAATTCATCGCAACCACAGTAAAAATCACCTCTCACACTTAGCAATTCCTTCTTGCGCGCGGAAAAAAAAATGTGGAAGTGCCACAGTCGGACTGAAGGTGAGATTAAATGTAGTTTAATATTTTCCGTAGTAAAATCCATTTTAACAAAACCGTACAACTTACTCGAAGGTATTTAATATTTAATCAATTTGAATTATCCCCGTACGCCTTTCCATATACTTTTAGAATTTTTCGGGGACTAATAATAACCTTGAACGGGGATAATCATCTTTTCTTTAGAGTCATCAGACACTCGCGAATACATACATGTATACGCGTATGCATCGATAAATACATACTAATATATTTTAGGAAAGTATTCCAATAAAATTCTAGCTTTTTCCCCATAAATAATTTCGGAGACGATTAAATAATCAACATTTCGAATTTTAAGTCTTAATAAGCCAAACCTAACCGGATGACCTAACTGAGTGGGGTTTTGTCTCCGCTTTAAAGCCCCCAGTAAAAAAAGTTGTCGTCGATGGTTGTGTGGTTTACAATTATCAATGTATCAAACTGTATAGTTAACAGCCAGAAGACGTTTGCTGAAGGAAAAACTATTCCGTCCCCCTTTCCTCCGCGCGCAAAAAAAAAAAAAGTCTGGGCGTTTCTATGTGGTTTCTATTAACTTTAAAGCTTCCTAACGAGTCATTGAAAAACTTAATTATCTTAAGAAGCGCAACTTTTCAGTGTAATAACTTTTATTTCACGTAATAATATTACAGTGCCAACAAGAACTATGGCAGAAAGTCATCAATGTCCCCGCCTATACATCGAGAAGCACCGTCTTGTGACGATACACGTACGTATGAAGTTTCGTTAGTTTATGTTGAGCGATTCGCGGTATAGCGCGAACGCGGAAGTGTGAAGAAGGGACGGACAGACGAACGCAATTCAGTATGGCCCCTCTAGATTTATTTGGTCGGGGACAATTATCACATTTTAATAAACTTTTATTATAAAGGTACCCTAGTTATCCCGCTTCACTTTTTTTAACACGAGCGTATCGTGCGACTGTTTACATAATGTCTACCGATGAACATGCCTCCTTTATTCAGTCTGGTATATTTTAATTTTAAAAAGTTACTCATACTTAACTGAAAAATATCGTAATTTTATAAATTATAATAATTACTTTTTTATCCACGTTAAAATTAACATAAATCTCAGTTTATGTTAATAATCTGAGGTTTATAAGACTGCGCAAACCTAAGTACCCGCCTACGTCTGGTCACGGACTTCCTATGAATGTGGGAAACCCTTTAAAAACTCATCGTTCCACCATATCCTCCCTTCTATGCAGTGGGTCTTTTATAGTGGATTTTGGACGGAATTAACGCCTACCCTCATCCAGCCCTCGCAAACTGGCTCACACGGGTGTTCACTGGCTTCTAATAAGCGCTTAACTATAAAAACTACTGAAAGTATACCGTTAATCCAAAAAGTTTTATTGCAAAACTTTGTTTATCGGTAAATGTGACAAACGGAGCATAAAAACAGAGGGAAAAGGAGAGAGGAAATAGTTTATTGCACTTTCATACGTGTTAAAAGGATAAAATTTTGAAAAAATTTTAACGCACGTATTCGTTTCTATCAAATGTTAATGCATGGAGAGATCACGTGTGAAAAGTCGTATTATATAGCGGTCTCTCTCGCTAAGTACCGTTTTCATAGAGAGTTTTGTAGTGAAACGTCTTTCACGCTCCTTACCCATTTGTCCTCTCACTTATTACGGAAGAAGTTATGTATTCGAGTAAAGACTCGAGAGTTAATTCTTTAAGAAAAAATACAAATAACTGAAGGTAAAGTTTAAAAACGATATAGGCCTAATAACGTCAATATACTTTTTTATACGTATTAACTACATATAAAAGTAGTGTTCAAGATATTACTGAATCGTAGTAGTCTCGTGGGTTATAACTTAAGAGTGAATGAGGCAACAACTTCAAAACTGTCAGAGATTTATAAGCATTTTTCAAGTTCTATAAAACTTTGTTTCAAAGAAATATAGAAATTGTCGGTTTATGAGTTCGAGTCTTTGTCCTGAAATTGTGCGACCTTCGATTTCAGGACTTCGTTCAATACAAAATTGCGAGGTTTCATATCTAAAATTTAAGAATAGAAATAATTTTGAGAGAGAGTAGGGGTAAATATACCATATCTCCACGACAAATGGACGACTGTAAAGTTTAAATATTAACAGTTAAAAGAACATAGTAATTTATCGATTTAATTTACGATTCCCTCCGGTTTGATAAGGATTATTATTGCGTAGTTAACTTGGAACACGAAATGTTGAAGTGCATGATGACATGAATGCAGGAATGGTCCCCTACGATGCGTGTTAGAGGATGGGGGAAGGGGGGATCTTATACTGTATTTAAAGTCTCTTTCAACTTCATGAAACGGGTGAACAAAGCTGAATTTGCGCAACTGGATGAGAAAAAGTATAAAAGTACCATTTGATCCATAAAACCAAGGTTGGCCCGATTGAACCCGACCCAGTTGTCCCCGGTGGGTATTTTCAGAAAAAAAAAAAACACGCAACTGGGTTTTTCGAAATAAATCAACGAGTCACTAATAAAATAATGTAATAGGTTAATTCCTGCACAATACTCATTACCGAAATATAAATCAATAAAAGATTTTGCATTCACACAACTTAAGGACATATTACAAACATTAATTATTTGAGCATTTTATTTTCAAGCAAAACATATACTACTGCCCAATGAAAATACAACTCGTGGTAAATAGTTATTTTTGTAATAAGCTCTCAATTATTTAGTTCTATGCTTATACTATTTTGCCCATTAAAAATATGAAAATCCCCGATAAAACCCAAAAAACGCAGGTGGGTTGGGAGTTTTCAATAAAATCCCGGGTTTTTTGCCAACCCTGCATAAAACGCAATGAAAATGAACAAACGATATTCACAATATAAAAACGATAACATTCCCAAATAAATCTAGAGCACCACAATTCACAGATCAAACCAATTAAGGGATTCACTTGATAATCTGATAGGCAAAGGTATTAATGGACTGGCACTTATCGAAAAACACAATGATACAAAGGAGTCGAGTTTAAAATATGATTTTTACCTTTCAATGGAAAACGTTCGCCTATCCTCCCTCTCCAAGAGATAACTTTCCATCTTTAAATGCCAATTTCTATCTATAGGGCGATTCCATGAAAAGGTGGACATTAACAGGAGAAAATCAAAGCGTTTCAATCCATTTGGCTTGGATCTTTTTCAAAGTCCAAAATGCTATATTTTCTGATACTCAGGACTTTCTAATTCATGCCCTAAAGCAACAAGGTCTTACATTCTCATTTTGTACAACACTGACTTTTCCGCATCAATTCCCAACTTTTATCCTCAAATACTCCATGGTATGGATAAATGCACTAGTCAACAAGAAGTAAATTCTCTTATAGTTTATCGATGCGTTTATCTTTATCCTTCAGCATTCTAATTTAGGAATCGACAGAATAAAAATTAAGCACCTTCCATTTAAATTCCTTAAATTCCCTAGAATTGGAACCCTGCAGCAATCTCAGGCATCCAAAATATTCATGTTATTCATTATGATACTGAGAGCAGGATGCAATGGAAACTACCACCATTAACATTGGCACAACTGATACTAGGGCAGAAACTGTCAAAGATATCAGTCGGAGACTGGTGCATTGTTAACTATGGTGTTAGATTCCCAGGTGAAATAGTTGGTATTCAAAACCTTTAAGTTCGAGTATCTGTCATGCACAGAGCTGGAAGATATACTTCAAATGGCCAGACAAGGCACACAGTATAGATCTACTATTTGCTTGAAAATATTGAGAAAAAGTTCCAGCCACCCGTAGTTGATGGCGACAGAGGCCAGTTCAGCTTTACTGAGTTTCCTTAGAATACTAATAGTTACGTGTAGGTGTATGTATATGTAATTGTAGTCATTAAAAGACCTAACTACATTTTAGTTGTAGATGTTCACCACAGAATCCAGTTCATTTTAAAAAAGTCAGTAAAATTACTTGGTAGTAGTTGTTTATGTGAAAGGTGTTCTTAAACAGTTCATTTCATGTCACTGACCGAGTTACTTCATTTGTTGTTGTTTGATACTCTTTTGCTTAACCCGTTTGCTGCGCAACCCGTAATATCACGGGCTCTCGCTTCTGACCACTTCTGCGAAGCCCCGTATACACGTGGGTTTAAACTTTAACCCTTTAAGGGCGTACGTTTAAGTTATGAATGCGTGTATTTGAAACGCTACCAATTTGTACCAGTCGTCCTTAAAGGATTAAACCGATATCTCTTTGCGTAGCCCGTGTTTTTGGCTCGACTCGTAACTGGGCGATCGGGCAGTTAACGGGTTAATTAACTGAATATCATCTTTGTATAATTTTGTTAAGCAGTTGTCATCAATTACAACGTTTTCCCATAAGCACTTTTATGTTAGAAGGAAAATTATTCCAGTTAAAGGGTTGTGGACAAATATGTCACGTATGACACTACACTTATTCACTTCTTCGTTGAAATGTATAGCAGAAAAATGAACAAACATACATTTGGTATATAATTAGAGACATATCTTGGGTTGCAAATAAAAACAAATGTATGACGACTCCAGCCAACTCTCAGACTTTTTTGGCTAAGTACACTAGTGTCAAAACCTGTGTAATTTTGTCCCGTACGACACCACACTTTTTTTCCAATATGAAAGTATAATTACAACTGATTTTTTCATGCTCTACGCCCTTAGCTTGCCAAGGTAGTGGATCATCTCTAAACCACATATAACATTCAGCTCTAATTAGTATTGAATATATAGGCAAATAATGCTTCCGAATATCCCGTACGACACCACATGGAATCACCCGACAGTAGCTTTAAAAAACTACACTTTGGTATAGAATAATTCGCTGATCAGGGAAACTAACTTTCGGAGGATTGCGTTAGGCTAAACACTCGCTCACCTAACCTCACCCACTCGAGCATAAAACTTGTAAGGTTAAGTTCAGGTTTGGAAGCCTGACACACAAAGGAGTCTTATACACAGTTACAAAATACAGTAACACCCTATTTTAGAGCTTGGTACGCAAATACAAAAGCAAAACATTAGGTGATACTAAAATCTTATAAAGTAAATAAACTCATGCTCAATCGCTGGAAATGGGGACAAGATCAAGTCGGTGTCAGATGCTAGAAACAAATTCTTGAAGTCTAGAATGATCAGAAATGGAAAATTTAGGAAGCACTAGTGCAATAAAAGCACTATAGAGTGTACAGTTACAGTATTAACTAGTTACTGAGATAGCTTTCTTCTGCACAGATTTCTGGCTAGCAATGAAATTTGTACAGCTAAAAAAAAAATGATGGGGTTAAAGGACTTGTTACATTATATATGGATTTCCCGCATATTAAAAAAAAAAATTGAAGTGAAAACCAAATACCATATTTTTTCTCATCAGTAAGACATTACAACGAAGATTGGGGGCTGAAACACACACAATCAAAATACCCATGAACCCTCAAAATAATCTGAAATTGAATCCTCGTTCCTCAGTGTGCAAGAATTTGTTCAGCACACCCAACACCTAAATGAATGCGGTGCCAAAATTCTTAAACCAAGAAAAGTGTGTCTGTAACCGTAGCCAAACGCTGAGCATTGGAAAGATGGATAACGAGGAAAATCTATTTCAGCACTGCCAACAAATGAAAAATCTTTTGTAACAAAATATGAAAACCAGAATAGTTAATTTAACGGAAGAGTTATTTAACCAGAGCTAAATCTTAATTGCCGCAATAAAGTAATTGGCAAACTTGATGAGAATGGTATTTACCATCTGTCCTCCAGCAACAAAAGTTCTAAGACTAGAGTTTGTTTTACACTGCTAGGTGTAGAATTTTTAGGTAGTCTACTGTACTTTGAAAAAAAAAAAAAATCAACATATGGTGATAGTCCTCTTCACTGTTTTGTGTTAAACCTTAAAACGTACTTCAATCTTACGCGGTCGTATGAACATTCTGGAATGGAGATCAATAGATGGATACAGAGATGATAGCGACAAAAATTGAGATTGTTTTTTTAATGCAGGAAGGAGAAGCCAAGGGTGAATTCCCGTAAAAACGCCCCTCCCACAGAAGAGCCAAAATCAAGGTTCAAGGTTTTCGAGATACCTGGACACTGCGTTTGAAAGATTCGAGGTCATAGACCTGGGGGGTGGGGAATGGATTGATGAAGATTGTTCCAAAGTTCATTGGTCGAGTATATGAAAGACTGAAAATACCGATTAACCCTTACGTTAGAGAGTTGGACAGAAAAAGGAAGGAAAATAGGTCGAAAGTCTGGAAGTGCGTGTTCTCCTTAAAGGAGGAGGCATGCAGTAGAGAGTTAAGAAGAGCAAAGTCCGTTATAACAGCGATAGTAAAGAGTGTTAAGCAACATTGCGGCGGAGTGGGGTTGAAGAAACCGCGGAGCCAGTACAACACACCTAACCTTTTAGAAGCTGTTTTAGAAAGAGTATACATGATCTTTCCAGGAAAGATCACGAGAAAAGGAAATACCAAGAATGTAAAGGGGAGAGGAATGATTGAGTTGTGTATTATAGAAAATAAGGGGATAGTCGTGTGGAAGATTCTAACTAGTAGATAGATGAAGGCATTGGGGTTTTGAGAGAGAAAGCTATACGGTTTTCTCTGCCCTAATGAGATAGAAAGATCAGAGGTCAGGTGTACTATAGTCGTCCTACGCGAAACATTGAGTGACTGTTGAGGGGGACACTTTGTGAAGCGGATGGAGAAGTGAAGGGCGGGATCATGGGCATAAGTAGATAGGACAGAAGTGCAACTTAATAGATCATTGTTAAATTAAAGGAAGAGTGGATGACAGGACAGAACCCCAAGGAACACCACTATTAATAGCTCTTGGAGAAGAACAGTGGCCATTTACAACAGCAGCTATAGATCGGCTGGAAAAGGAAGTCAGAAATGAAGGGGGTAATTTTTTTTAGTATCAGTCCGGCCTCTGGAAACTGAAAATAAAGTTTACCATAAGATTCTTTACATTTCTTTAAACAGCTTTTATTAAGTACAATATGAAGGCAAATGCCGATTAAAGCTATAAAATTAATGTTAAGAATTTTTTTTTTTTTTTTTGAGAAAATCGCGGATCATGTTTTTGGGAGTGATAAAATGGCTGATCCCACAAAGGTTAGGAAGGTACCGCTAACAAAATTGAGGGGTTTGACCTGAACTCATAAGATTTTAGTGTCACGATGGCGTCGGTTTGCGATGGTTGTAATTCTTCAGTGTTTAACTTCATGCAAATTTTTTGAAGAGGAGGCTGCATTTAATTTTTATGTAGAACACGGAGTATTGCTAAAAGAATTTATTTGCCCTAAGAAAAACAAGGAAGGTATTGTTTGTGGTAATAAGTGTGTGTTCGATAAAAACAGAAAAGCATTTCGTTGCCATATACAGGTAAGAGTAATACCTAAAATTAGGTAGGTTAGGTTAGTATAGTTTTACGGTATACTATATAATATATACAGTGTTCGTTTTACTACATATATGGCTGTTTCTACAATTTCCATAATTTATATGTCAATGGATTCGTTTTTACATCGCGAATGCGCCCTAGATAGTCTCTACTGAAGGAATTACACGCATTTTGGGGTATTTTTTCACACTTATACCCCAAAACAAACCGTGTCCTAACTTAGTTTTGGGCCAGTTCCCTCACTTGAGACTATCCAAATCGCATTCCTGGTGTAATAACGAATCCATTGATCTATAAATTATGGGAATTGAAGAGACCGGAGTGATAGTAAAAAATTACCATGAAGGCGCAGATAGAAGGATAGAAACCGAAGAAGGGCAGTTTGGAAATTAAGGATTTGTGCCAGACACAGGGCATCAAACACCCGGTACCTTTCAAAAAGTAGGAAAATAGGAAATTTGCATTTGAAAAAATAAGCAAATTTTTTTTTTTTTTTTTTTTTTTTAAATAAAAAATGACTTCCCCACCTCCCTCACAGCCGTCCATCTTGGTCCACCACTTTTTTATAAGAGTTATTTTTCACCACTACACCACGACCAATTTTTTTTTTTTATCAGAAACAAACTAGACAAATACAGAGATATTAAAAATTTTAAGTAAAGTCAAGCACCAAGATTCTAACCATCATTCATAACAAACAACTGACATTAGGAGAATGTCTAGCATTAACCATAGCTGAATTATAAAGCAGTTATAAGTTTTTTGTAGTTTTAGAACAATAACCAGCAGAAAAAACTTTAATGTAGTTACTTCCAAGCAGTAAACACATGAATATGGATAATGCAGTTAAATGCAGAAACAATCACTTGTAAATTGTTCCGATTAAGCCTACTTCATGTTTGGATTTTTTTATTGGAACAGCCACTGTCTTCTGAAAGTTTCATCTTTAACTACTGTTGGGTAGATGGGATAGCTTTTTATAACAGTTTGTGTTTAACTCCCGAGCATTTTGCGTTTTTCTTGATCTCATTCACCTTCTTTGTACCTTCACGTTTTTGTCTGACTGCATCTAGCATCATAGTGACTGCAGTCACATTCTGTTTGTTTACAGAAGAACTGGCAACTGGAATCCTGCAGTTTTCTAGGAGCCTCATTCAGCAACTAGTCTGTTGCCTCTACTTCATTCCTACTGTAATATCGTCGTCTTCCTTTCTGAGGTCTGCTTCTGATGCTGCTAGAGATCTTTTTTTGTGGCCACTCCTCCTTTTCCTTCTTTGCTCTCTCCTTCGTTTCCATTTTTGTTTTTCCTTTTTCCCGCTTCTCTTCTAACTTTTCTCGCTGAAGTGTTGTTTGGTATGCAGATTTAGCAGATCTTCCGAGTTCGTTTGTGACCAGAAATGAAATGAAATGAAATGAAATGAAATAGGAAAAAGAAATTTTTTGGAAAAAATAGGAGTAAGGATTTTAAAAAATAGGAAAAATAGGAATTTTACACTCTGCAGACTATAAAAAGCTTTTGATATGTCTAGCGCAATAGCACTGAATTAACTGGCCATCATGGTATCTACACTAAACTCGGAACATCTTTTGGTGTATGATGATCCGATAGTGGGCACCAGCAGCTGAAACAGGGCCTATTATTTGTAGAGATTACAAAAGTGGGAAATGTATTAACGAATACCAGTTGTTGTTTTTTTCGAAAAAGTTACCTATATCAACGTCTAATATATTTCATGGTAGTCTTACTTTTTACAGAAGAAATAATCGATTCTTTATTAATAACTGGGAAAAAAAAAACTAGAAGGCAGCCAATATTGATTCATCGACCAAACACACACATTCATATAATGCACGGGTGTATCATCCCAAGAGTAAATATAAGAAAAAATACCTTCAATAAAAAATACTTGCATACGAACTACAAATTACAAAAGCTTAACGAATTTGCATTGTTAATTTACAACAACGATGAAAAGATTAGAACACTACGTTCTGCCAGATTCCTTACTAATTACTTTTTACTAATGATAGGTTACATAGGATTGGTGGCGGGTTTTGCTGTACATTCGTAATTCCCTTAGGGCTATCGAGGTTAAGATAGATTTTCCGGCAACAATTAATGCGATATGCGTTGAAGTTAGGCCGCGTAGTATTAGCTTCAATTTTGTTGTTTATAGACCTCCCGTTTAACCCCTCGATACCGATACTAGATTTTACACACTTCTTGGTAACTATTAATAATCGGAATAGTAAAATTGTTGGAGACTTTAACTGCCCTAACGTTAACTACGAGACTTTTACTGGTAATGATGAGGGTTTGAGATCGAGTTCATGGAAGATAATTTTTTACGACAGATGGTTGCCGAACGAACGCGCGGTGACAATATTTTAGACGTGGTGATGACGAACAGCGAAAATATAGTCGAAGGTTTAGAAGTAGGTGAGTTTGGGATGTAGCGATCACCAAATTATTAGGTTTAAGCTATTGACAGAAAACACTAAGGATAGTAACGTAATAGAAGTCCCCGATTTTTGTAGGGCTAATTTTGATAGTTTTGCGGACAGGATGAGAGTAGTGGACTGAGATAACTTATTTATGGGTAATGACGCAAATTTTCATTGGGAGGCGTTTAAAAAAGTTTTTTGAATATCGAAAGGGAGTTTATTCCTCGTAGGCCCAAGCGCGCTAGAAATCATGGTAGGCCAAAGTGGGGGACACGGGAAATAAGCGAGTTCATAAACGAGCGTAACAGAGTGTATAGACTTAATGAGCGCAATGGCACGGTAGCTAACTTTAATAGATATATCGAGCTTAGACGTCAGGTTAAAAGATCAGTTAGCAATGCTAAAAGTAATTTAGAGATACTTATAGCTGCGGATAGTAAACAATCCAAAAAAGTTTTTTAAATACGTCAATAACCGTAAGCCGATAAAAGATAATATAGGCCTTCCGGTGGACGCTAACAGCGCTTTGGCTTCCGACGCTCAGGCAATGGCGGGCATTTTTAATAACTTTTGCGGCAGTTTTTACCATATTAGACGTAAATAATGTCGCCGATATCATTCCATTTAGTAGAGAGACTATTTTGAATGAAATAACTGTTTACGAGGCTGATTGCGCATTATATCGATAAGCCAGAAGTAAGCAAGGCTCCAGGCCCTGACGCGCTTTATCCTAGACATTTGAAAGACGTTATCGTAGGCCCCTTAACGAAGATTTTTAATCAGTCACTGGAAGCGGGGATTATTCCTGAAGACTTCAAATTAGCTAACGTTAGACCCATTTTTAAAAAAGGCGACCGCACACTAGCTAGCAATTATAAGCCTATTAGCTTAACGTCAATTGTCGGTAAACTTTTGGAATCCGTGGATAGGGATCGTATCATCGATCACTTAGAAAGTCGCAATTTGATTAATAGTAGTCAGCATGGGTTTCAACGCCATAGATCTTGTTTAACTAATTTGTTAGAATTTTATAACGAAATAGTGCGCGCGAATACGATAGGCATAGAGCGGCTGACGTTATTTATTTAGACTTTAAAAAAGCGTTCAATACAGTTCCGCATAGAAGATTAATTGCGAAGGTTAAAGAGCACGGTATACGCGGTCAGGTAGCTAACTGGTTAGAGGAATGGCTTCGTGCTAGGAAACAGTGTCGTTATTAATGGTAGTGAATCGGGGTGGTTGGATGTAGGTAGCGGTGTCCATCAGGGTTCAGTGTTAGGCCCATTGCTATTCGTAATCTACATTAACAACATAGATGTCGGCTTGACCAGTAACGTGTCAAAATTCGCGGACAATACTAAAATAGGCGATAAAATTGTTAACGTGGATGATGGAAATAGGCTCCAAGACGATGTAAATAGGATTATGGAGTGGACGGATAAGTGGCAGATGCAATTTAACGTAGACAAATGTCAAGTTTTGCATATAGGTTCTCGTAACAATTACACATACACGATGGATGATAGACAGTTAGCGATCGTTGACGAGATTTAGGCGTACGCGTATCTAAGGATTTAAAAGTTAAGAACCAGTGCCTGGAGTCTTGCGCAAAAGCTAATAGGAGGTTAGGCTTCATAGCGCAATTTCGAATTTAAATCGAAGATTATAATATTGCCCCTTTACAAGTCCCTAGTCAGGCCTCATTTAGAATATGCCGTTCAGTCATTGCACAACAAGTCTTACGAAGATAGGATTAAAAAATTAGACTTGCATTCACTCGAAACTAGGAAATTAATGGGGGAGCTTATTCAAGTTTTCAAAATCGTTAATAAAATCGATAACGTAAATTTTGACGAACTGTTCACTTTCGATAATAGCAATACTCGTAATAACGGATTTAAGTTGCGTGGCAGACGTTTCATTACTAACATCGCTAAAAACATTTTTACGTTTAAAGTAATTGATAAATGGAATAATCTTCCCGCGTCCGTCGTGAACTCTTCCAGCGTTAATGTGTTTAAGAACCGTTTAGATAGGCATTTTAAAAATATTAACTGTTTAAAATAAAAAAAAATAACTAGCAACAGGAGCTCTGAGGGTAGTGGTCGAGGATGAGTCTGTTGACGATTAATGCCAGCTTGTGACATGCCAGCGTGTAATATGCCAGCAAAAAAAAAAAAAAAAAATTAGACTAACACGAACTTAGATATAGCTCGTAGCGTAAACTAACCCACTTTTTGTTATACTCTTTATACTTTTTTTTTTTTTTTATCCTCTCCTTACTTGCATTTCTGTAGTTTGCATGGTATGATAGTGTTTGAGTTAAGACTGTTTGCATGGTTTGAAAGCGTTCTTATTTTACTACTTTTCATCTTTCCGACTTGTCGGCAGTGGTCGGCGGATGATGATGGCAAGTGTTTTCCTCTTTTTCTGAATGAATTTTAACCCACGAATGATAGGTTTTGCTACTTACTTAACCCCTTATTCTCTTCTTTCAACCCCCTACTCTCTCCTTTCTCTCGGGCTAACCTTAAAATGGATCTTAGGGTCTTCGTTAGCCTTAGCTTCTGTAGAAGATGGTTCACTTCGACGTTCGACAAACAATGTAAACAATAAATTGCTAATTTCCATGAGCCTTTGGTTTTTTTCCTCTAAATTCTAAAGAAAAAAACAAAATCCTGAATAAATTCACAGACCACGTTTTCCTGCTCTAAGTTTTTGAAGGAAAGAACTATAAAATTTAGTAATTGTGACATTAATGCTTTAAATCAAGCAATAACATTAAATTGTCATATGTTAGAGCAAAACGTTCTTTACAAGAATATTAATCATCGGTGAATTAATTGCCCAGTTGTGAGGAAAGGTAAAATGGGATGAAGAGACTCGGGGTTTGCCAATGATCCACAAAGGAATTTGTATACCGCTTCCTAAAGAAAGGTAGAACCGCAGAGTATCACAATGTAGTAATTACGAATTACTTACGAATTCTTAACACTAGTAGTTGAATTCACAAAAAAAAAAGATAAGATAAGGGTTTAATTTGTTTAAAAATCATGCAGAAAAATGTCAATTTAGCTTTACCAAACATAGATTACAAAAGTCGGGATTTACGGAACAATGTATCCAAGCTTTTGTAACCTGATGATACAGTCAAATCTGGTTAAAAAATAGCTTTACACCTACTTCAATAATGGAATAAAAGTATAAAATTATGTTTCGAGTGATTGTACTGGAAAAGCACTATGGAATTACTTCCGAGAAAGGTTTCTATGAAAAATCAAAAACATATAAATGTAAGGAATGAAGAAAAATAAGAATCTTTCGTCTGCCAACGCTCAAATACACTAATTCAAAATTCAATATTAGGAAAACATCGTGTATTTAGGAAAGGTTGAATCTTTCTCCTACATATCATGAAGTTATAAATTTACATCAGTCACGAGTCAGACCAAGAAGAAACAAGCGAACAAGTAAAACGCATGAAGAGATCACGTACAAAGTACAAAGCAACGCGGGAAGGCGGCGAGGAAAACCTTCCCAAGCCAGAGTTAGTAGAGGAAGATGAATTAACTCGAAGTTTAAAGGCTTTTAAAAAGTGCATTTTTTCTTAAGAAACTGACCAGCAACGAACAGAGACTCGGCCAACGCGAAGTCTCGAAAGATCCACAACAGCACCAACTGGATCACTGCAGGGTGTTTAAATTTAATGCGAATATCCGCATAACATCGGAGCAAAATAGCAATTTTTCAGCCTATTAATTACGTGACGCAGGATTAACTCTAGTCAGAAGCCTAGAAAGTGTGGAAAAATTGATTTTCCTAAAATTGAATCACAAATTTCTTAGTTTTGGACCCAAATTAAAAGAATCTGCACCTAACTCCGCTATTTTATAATTTTATAAGTAAGGTCCTGACAAAAGAAACGCTAAAATTTATTCTAATTTATCCTTAAAGTTCTTTTGTTCATGAAAGGAATTTAATAGGCCGTAAGAGAATTTAAAGGCAAAGGAAATATAAAGAAAGTGGTAACTGAAGAAAAGTTTTGAAGCAGAAAAACAAAAAATTTACAATATCTCGGATGAAACCTTGCTTGAAAATATTTAATAGATTTCATTTTTTTTTTTTTTTTTTTTACAAAGCGATAATTTGTTTGTAGGTCCTAAATTATTACGTAATTCAAATGTAATTTTTTCTTTTTACGTGATATAAAAGTTTCTTAACGGAAGTGGAAAGTAGCAATAGGACATTCAGACCTTACTAGGAAGAGGTAACTACAGTACAGGGGAACAGCATATCACCACCGCCCCCGCTGAAGCACTTTACTGAAGACTTTACATACTCACACAGAAAATAAATAAATAAAATCAATAAATATATATATATTATATATATATATAAACAAACTTTTTTAATTTACTTCAAGTGCCGCACGATTTCGCAACCCCTAATTTTGGAAGATGAAAGTGTAAATTATTAATTAAGTGTAAATAAGACTGGTAGAAGTTCAAAGGAAGTGTTTCAGTTCCTTTTCCTAGAGTGCTTCACGCAATCTAAAATAGGGTTTTAAAAAATAAATTTAGACTCTGAGAAGAGATAATTTCCACGATAAGCGTCTGCGGTGGAAACTGTAAGGAACAATTTTGTTCAGTATTACTGCCAGTTCAACGCAACAAAATGAACGAGATTAGAAATATACTGGGTGATCCAGATAAATGGGACCCATAAAAAAAAGCCAAATATTCTTAATATTTAATTCCTTTCATAAAAACTATATATCATTCGAAAGAGTAGAGTTAGAAGTTTATTATGAAATATTTATTTTTTTAAAATGACTCCTTTCAAATGTGCTCCATTAGTTGCCAAGCATTCCAGTGTTCTCGCTTGTAAGTTCTGCATCACTTTTGCAAGAGTGTGCGGTGGTATGGCCTGTATCTCATTTGTGATGGCGGCCTTCAATTCTTGCAAGGTCGTTGGGTTATTTCTGTAGACCCTACTCTTTAAATATCCCCAGAGATAATAATCTAAGGGAGAAAAATCCGGAGACCTTGCGGGCCATTCAACGTCTCCAAATCTTGAGATTAACTCGCCTGGAAACGTTTGACTGTTTTGTACTGTTTGAATTTTATATGGAAAGAGCATTAAATTTTGCTTGAATATACGGTGTGTTGTTCCATATCCAACTCCTAACAGCTGAGAAGCACGTCTGATGCTTATGTTAGGATTATCCTGTACAATTTCATGAGTTCTGTTAATGATCTCGTCTATCCTTGCTGTGCGCACTCTTCCAGTTGGTTTTCTTTTTCCAATGCTGCCAGTTAGGGAAAAATTTCTGACACACCGACGGATTACTTTCTTAGAAGGTGATTTTGACATCTGAAAATTTGTCTTGAAAGATCTTTGAGCTGAAACTACACTTCTTCCATGCTCATAATATTGCTCAGTTATGAAACGCAGCTGTTCCACAGTCCATGCAGTCATCTTGAAGGGTTAGTTTTAACT
The DNA here is from genome assembly GCA_023014485.1 of Bathynomus jamesi. Classification (NCBI taxonomy): domain Eukaryota; kingdom Metazoa; phylum Arthropoda; class Malacostraca; order Isopoda; family Cirolanidae; genus Bathynomus; species Bathynomus jamesi. The sequence continues at coordinate 19,466 of JAJOZX010002779.1, forward strand.
AACACTTTTATTTTGTTTTGTATCTTATCTTGTATTGTCAAAACCTATACAATCCTGTACAAACTTGTAACTATCCTCTTTCGAATGATGCGTATGATTTTATAAAAGGACTTATACTTTAAGAGTTACAGGGGTTTCTTTTGGGTCCCATTTCTCAGGATCACCCTTTATATACTGAATATATCTTTTACCCCAAAGAAATTTCGCATAAAAGATTAATGACTGCGAAAAACTATTATTAGAAAAGGCTACGTACGCTAAATCTATCTATATTAGCTGGAAAGAAAAGGTGCACCAAAATATACGCACGGAGAATAGAAAAACTAGTACCTAACCTCGAACAAGCCAGCCAAACACTGGAAAATGGGGCATTTCAGGACAAATAAATCATGAAAAACAAAAATAAAAACAAAAATAACCAAATCATCTTCTATTTTCCTATAATTTGGTATAGGACAGACTGTCTAAACCGACAAACTCAAAATATAAAATTATAGCTCAATTGAAGTAATGGCTAAAAAATTATGCCCCCCCCCCCCCAGCTATTTTGGGGGTTTCCGCATACTACCCTGATATATTTTTTCTTTGAATGAAATTGAACTTCAACTCTTCATCAGTGGAAAGCGAGAAAAACTTAGCATCTAAAAGGTAGTGTTTTTAAATTTAAATGATACAATTTTATTAACTAGTTAGAAAACAGCTTGAATCAAAAGCCAATGGTATGAACTGCTATATTAGCTCATCAAAACTGTAGTCGAATTCAGGGCAACATTTCTTCAGTGGTGGCGGTACAGTGAAAAGTGATGAATATTCACAATACTTCCATAATTTCTATATGGCAAATGTTCGACATTCCTAATTCATTAGTTTTGAGTTAGGAATCATCTTTTTGTTTTCTGTAGCAGGTTTATAAAGGTTTTAATAAGAAAATGCATAAAAACTATTCAATCGCTCTTCTGACCCTTTTAAAAAAGAAAAAAAAACCTTATGTTGAAAAGTTTAAGTTTAAGGCCACTTAAAAAGGCTGTGATAGAAAACAGTAATCCTGAACATAGTTTCAGTCATTCATCACTAGTTTGTACAAATTGTTTGAAAAAAATCAAAACGACCAACATAATTCATTCCGAACCTCGAAACAAAGTTCAAGTGAAGCTTCTAAACCAAGTTTCCAGCAAAACATTCAATTAGTGGTAGTGATGACGATGTAAAAATTAAGAGAAAAACTCAACACAACTCTTGAACAGCTTGATGTCACTCCAGTGAAATTACACAAGTATTCAAAGAAATGTCATATTAAATTTAATACGTACAAAATAAGATTGAAAGTATATCAAAGATAAGAAACTATTGTAGTATTGCATATTCTTTCTAAATATCTGATCGTAAAAAACTTCATTTTTAGATGGCTTTAACACCAGCAATAAGTCAAAGATGGCTTCTGAAAAATATGAGCGCGCTTCATCTCTGAAAAGAAGGTTAGAAGAAACGGTTTCATCAAAAGTTCCAGATAATGTCGAACCACCCAAGAAAATCAATATGATGGAGAAAGACACTGAAAGGTAAGAAAATGAAATTGATATAGAACCTTTCAATTAGCTTCAATGTATGTGCATTTAACACATCCAAATGCTAAATATGAAGCATGAATGTGGTGCACCAGATCGGTTTTAACTCGTGTTTATAATATAGAGGTAGCTCTGATTGAATTTGATCATATTACAAATTTATCTAGTCTGCATTTGGTCCAGTTTTAACTTATTCCAAATGAACTGGTATCATGCAAGCATGACAGAACCAGTTACAGTTAAAACTAGCTACTTATGTATCTCCATTTCTTTTTTTCAGATACGAGGTACTTATGATTAATCTCAAGGAAGAATTCATTTCTACATCTTCCTATCAACGACGGCTTCAAATACTTTTCTTTGGAAATTATAAAAGGTGAAAGAATGAGTTTTTTGGTGCAACTAGCTATTTCGTTCACAGAGCCACATATATGAAAGGTAGATTTGGCATTCTTCCTGAGGCTCCCAAGTATAGCAAAGGTAAAAAATTGAGTGAACAAACAATATCCAGAATGAAGGCATTTTATAAAGACACTAAGTCGGTTGTGTGCAGGCAAACCTGATTGTCAGTATAAAGCCTCGTCTATACTAGCTACAATTGTCTCGTAACAAGTGCTAGTAGCAGATATTGGCCAACACAAAATATTCAGATAAAATAAACCGATAATAATTGCTAATAATACCACGACAATAACCGAAATATCGTGAACATTTTCCGATAGAGTGGACAACTTTTTGCATTCCAACATTTGTTGTGCAGCAGATGAAATGTCAACAGTTGCCAACGTCTGCTACAAGCACGTGTTACAAGACAATGTTAGCTAGTGTGGAGGCTTAAAAAAACAGATGGTGAAAAGGAGGACAAGGAAAAAGGCCTCTTGCCAATTTGAAAGAATTGTATATAAAATATAAAGAAACTGATGATAGTGTTGTATTTTCATCATTTACAAATTTGAGACCTAAATGGTGTGTGATTGCTGGAGGGAAAAAGACTCAGTTTCTGTTTGTACCTACCAGGCTACCACACTCTTATTACAAGGGTTTTTGGCCTACCATGGCCACAACCCAAACTATAACAAGGTTCTTGTGGCCTTCCATGGCCACAGACCAAACTATTACAAGGGTTTTGTGGCCTCCCTTGGCCACAACCCAAACTATTACAAGGGTTTTTGGCCTACCATGGCCACAACCCAAACTATTACAAGGGTCTTGTGGCCTACATTGGCCACAGCCCAAACTATTACAAGGGTCTTGTGGCCTACCATGGCCACAACCCAAACTATAACAAGGGTCTTGTGGCCTACCATGGCCACAGACCAAACTATAACAAGGGTCCTGTGGCCTACCATGGCCACAGACCAAACTATTACAAGGGTCCTGTGGCCTCCCATGGCCACAGACCAAACTATTACAAGGGTCCTGTGGCCTCCCATGGCCACAGACCAAACTATTACAAGGGTCCTGTGGCCTCCCATGGCCACAGACCAAACTATTACAAGGGTCCTGTGGCCTCCCCTTGGCCACAGACCAAACTATTACAAGGGTCTTGTGGCCTCCCCTTGGCCACAGCCCAAACTATTACAAGGGTTTTGTGGCCTCCCCTTGGCCACAGCCCAAACTATTACAAGGGTTTTATGGCCTCTCATGGCCAGACCAAACAACATAAAAACAGTACAGGATTCAAAGCCCCAAGCCCTCCAGATCTACCTGTGGAGGAGTAACATTTACTCCACTAAAACTACGGGTATTGACTAGTCTGAAGTGGTAGGAGGTTTGAATACAGTACAAACTCTTTCAACCAAACAACATAACATGGAAGTACAGTACATTTCAATTAACTCACCAACGTAGAAGTCATTTTAATTAAAACATAAATCATTAACAAAACAAAACATGACGAAACTCCAAAACAACATAAGTAAACCAGCATTTAAAAACTGGTGACATAAAATTTACACAGATAAATAATGAGCAAAGTTAATAACTTTACTTCAATTCCATAAATTTCCTATACCTAAGGGGAGTCGAACTGATTGAAATAACTAACTAAACTTGAGAAGCTAACCTCTTGAACTTTTATTTTAAATAGGTCTTGAGTAACCTCTCTCTTCCTAAATTCCTATTTCATTCTTTTCAATCCATTTCACATGGTTTAAAACACACAGTTTATCAAAAAATTTGATCTATAACAAATTTTTCTCCGGCCCCCCGCCCCCAGTATATGGAAAAACCAACATGGTATCGTATGTGATACCTTTATTTCATAATTAAATATAAATTATTAATTAATTGAATTAATTATCTATACAAAATTGGCTCGGGATTGTTGACATAGCCTAATGGGAATGAAATGATTGCCATACATACATAGAAACCGTATGTAGGCGTCGGTCTGCATAACCACGTGAAACCTTCATTTATTTCACGTGAAACGAAATTTTCCATTTGCTAACCCATGCAAAATACAAGGGAGAAAGAGTCAACAACCTTTGCCAAATCAGCAATTTATACAGAAATATGAAGATATATTAAAGGAATAGCCTCAGGGCTGTTTATGTTACAGCAAACGCTTTAAACAGGGAGGATGTCTAAAGTCCTCCCTAAAGTTCTGAGTGAATACCTTATAATAAAATTAATACATAAAATAAGGATAGGCCTATCCCCAGCAGTGTCTATATTGTGACAGCCCATATTTATAACAAGACTAACTCATTGCGTAACTCCATCGTGGCGGCCCTACACCGAAAAAGATCGTAACGCCCAACATCGAAGCAAACTAAGATCCATCAAAATTAAGGTGAGGCAATTTCATTTTCATTCTAGGGCGTCTAAAATCCCGACGCTAAAATTACCATAAACAATTAAATATAAAGAGGTCCTTTAAAGACCTACATATTCATAACTCTCTAACGAAAATATATAGGGCTTTTGTCGTTCACTCTCCACTGAAATCTGCTGGACATTTCCAACGGATGAGGGTAACAGGCAATCAACCCAATGCTCTATATAGTTTTTCACACGTATGTTACACACTAGTGTCGAGAATGTCCTGGTAAGATACACACAGTATTCAAGAAGTTTACTACATCTATCTTGACAGAGAAATTCAGTAGAACATGTTCAATAGACTAATGGTGATAGGCAGTGATGAAAATGGGGGGGGGGGGGGCACGAGAGTACACGGCGTGTAGCTACTTCTTATAGGCGAGCGGCCAGACCCCGATTTAAACAAATTTTAATTCCCCCCTTGTACAGAAAGTTGTAATGTTTTTTATTAGTCCTTTGTGTTCAGTGAACACATTTTTAAGTGTTGTCCTCAGTTTTTGATGTGGGGTTGCCATGGAAACGCCAATATAAACAAACACCTAGAAAATACCTGAAACTTTATCCATATGATAATTTGTTTTACACTAGTGGCCAAAATTCTGGGCACTTTTTATAGACAGACCATTTCGTTTTTCTGATCTTTGCTGCGCATAAACTATTTAGTAGTGAATTTTTAGGCATATTTTAATGTTCTTTAATATATTTTATATTAAGATAAATATTTTTGTTTCAATCAAACAAGTTACTACGACATTTTGTTGAACTAAAAAACACAGGTATATAAAGCAGCTAAAATCATATTTTTATTCAGGAAGTAGATATATATAAACATATTTTATGCTAGTATTTAGTTGGATAACCTTTTGCTTTGATGACTGCATCGATTCTTCTTTGCATTGAATCAATTAGATGCTTCAAATCATCTGGGTTGATGATTCTGAACCAGGCCTCGATGATAGATTCAATCAACTCTTTTTTGTTGCTTAGCTTAGACTTTGCTATCAGTTTCTTGAGTTTTGACCACAAATTTTTTATGGGATTAAGGTCTGGACTATTGCCAGGCCATTGTAACACTGATTTTATGGTCTTTAACCCTTTCGCTCGAATTATGACATAGGGTAAAAAAGAAATTTGCCTTTGTGTGTGGTTATATAAAAATCAATATGGTTTATTTTTCAGCTATACAATTGTCTACCCAGTGAGTGAAAGGGTTAAACCATTTCATACTTGATTTTGCCGTGCAACAAGGAGCACTGTCTTGCTGAAAGATTGCTCCATCTGAATTGTGTGGGAACATATCCTGAATTGAGGGGAGTAACTTTTCCAAAATGTCTTGGTATTTTTTAGCATTCAAAGTTCCATTTATAATTTGAATGCGTCCAACACCCCGTCCATACATGCATCCCCACACCATAATGCTGATAGGATGCTTCATAGTTGCTGTAATGCATTCAGGCAACATATCTTCTTTTGGTCTGCATTGCACATATTTCAATGTCACTTCCAAAAATTGAAATCTTCGTCTCATCACTCCATATTACATTGTACCAGTCTTCTAATGTCCATCCTTTGTGTTCTCTTGCCCAGAGAAGGCATTTTCTTCTCTGAACTGCATTCAGGTATGGTTTCTTTCTAGGTATTCTTGCTTAAGTCCACTGTCAAAAAGCCTACGCCTTACAGTTCTGTCACTTATGCTGACACCACTTGTTTCTAATGTATGCATTATTTCCTTTGATGTTCTCCGACGATCAGTTAGGGATAATCTAACACTAAGCTGGTTGTCCTGTTCACTTGTCTTACTACTACTTCCAGTCCTTTTGGCAGTTTTGACCGTACCAAGATCTTGAAAGCGTTGGCAAACCTTTCTTGCTCCAGATTTTGTTGCCTTATCTCTGTCTTTTGGCTATTTGTTCGAATGTGTAACCTTCTCGAAGGGTTACAGCTTTTCTTCGCTTAGCTGGTGTCCAGTCTTTCCTAATATGAGGGGACATGGTCAACAGTGACAGTAATATGAAGGGATAAAGAGAAGAGACTGTTATTCGCACTGCAACTTAACAATAACACGATGAAATGCAGCTACCAAATTACTGTTTTCCGATTGTTCATCGTAAGTGGCGTGATTTGATGCTGATTGGCTACCATAAGTGGCCTGATTTACGTTGATTGGCTACGTGGAATACTGTGAATTATAGCCGATTGATCATTACAATTGACACAGGGACTGAGGCAATATTTCCAATGACATGTACCTTTTTGTTGTTTGTACATATTATTCCAGCTTATTTTTTTTTAAATTATGCTTAATCGTATAAGGAATGCCTAATAAATAATTTCTACAAAAAATAATTAAAATTTGAATTCAATTAACCATACTCAACTTTAATAAAAAAATCACGAAAATGAGTGTCCAGAATTTTGGCCACTAGTGTAGTTTCTAACTGAAATACTGTTAACTAATCAACCTATACTGTTTACTATAAGTTTACTATCTAGATACACAATTGAATTATCACAGAGTAAAATATAATACAATCATCGGATCAAATGTTGAATTCGGACCCCAGCCTTCTTTAGTTAGCTTTATAAGGCTAACTAACGAAAATATCATGACCTAACCTAACCAATCGTCAAGGGCGTACAGTTAACCTAACGATTGGTTAGGTTAGGTCATGATATTTTCGTTAGTTAGCCTTATAAAGCTAACTAAAGAAGGCTGGGGTCCGAATTCTACATTTGATCCCAATCATCTATTGTTAGTTAGGCCCAGTTTTAAATTTACTTCCTCCTTTTATCATCACAATATTAGAAAAAGACAAATGAGTGTTGTGACAAATATTGTGCAAATGTGTGGTATTGTTGAAAACCAGTTTATTTTTATTTCAGACGATCTATATCAAACATGGCAGAACCTGACTAAAGTCCATTAAAATTTGTACAGGCGAAGAAACAGGCTGTCAACAAATTGGGAGAAATGCGTTATATGTCATCAAAGTCACAAAGAAAAATTGGTTGTACCCGCAAAAGTGGGTATTGAAACATTGTCAACACCATTGTTACGGCAGGATGACCTTTTACAAAGACTTGAATCCGAGTTTGATGACCTTATAAAATTACAGAGTATGTCTGTGACATATCATCGTAGCTGTTATCAATCATTTACAAGTAAGAAAAACATATCTCATGTTAGTACAAAATGTAACACGCATGATTCTGCATCACATGGTACTGAAGAACAAAGTGTCCGCACACGAGCTCAAACATCCAAACTTACAGATTTTTCAATGTGTTTAATATACAACGCGCAAGAGAGGGGCAGCATACATAAGGTACAAACAACTACGCGTTTCTATCAAGCAGCACAAGCTCGGAAGGACATTTCTATGCTTGCCAAAATTGAAGACCTCATTGCAGCTATTATTATTTACCACAAATCCTGCATGGCAAGCTATACAAGCAAGCATAACATCAGTGCTTCAAGGAAAATGGAAGAAAGAACATACACGAGAAGGCATGGCATTTATGGTACTAGTAGGAGAAATAGATTTTAATCTACAAGGAAAAGTTTGTTGAAAACCCTGCTAGACAAATTTCAACAGCAGTTACCTGACCACATCGATACAGTGATTGCAGTTCGTCTGAGACGAGGTCGTTTCAATGGTATTTCGAGTGACATGGGTACTGAATCAACTGTGATACGAAATGCCAAGAGTAATGGGGGTGGTGTTGGGCTCACCTGGAAGGAACCAGCCCTTCTTCACTGGATGCTCACTAGAACGTCACGAAGAATATGCCCAGAGTATGAATGAACGTACTGGAATAGCTGCTGAAGTGTGTTCTATACGTGAGCAAGCAAAACCCTCTGCTCTCAAGTGAGATGTAAAAAATATGATTAACCATCTTCAAAACAATACGACCAATCCATTTCAGCCAGATGTCCACCCAAATGGGAAACCGTTGAACATTTCCAGTGGAGTCATTGCTGACCAAGATGTATAGAAGTCGTTATTATCTGCTATCAATGCTGGTGAGAAGCAAATGTACGATTTTTTATTGGGAGTACCTTGTCCACTGGAGGTAATCGTAGCTTCTAGTCCTCTGACTAGACCCAAAAATAAGACCTTCACTGACATGACTAAAAATACACACGTATTGATCCAAGGCAAGAAAAAGCTGGTTAATATCAGTGCTGAAATGGTGTTTCGTAGAGCACTTAAAATCTCTCAGGCACGGCCAGTCATAATGATCCATGTATTGAGGCAGCCAGTCATATCCATTCCAACATGCTTGTTTCATGAAGATGGTGCAATGAGAAAAACATGCAAGGCTGAGTTGACACGCATATTGGAGAACAAGGTAGAGGTCGGTCCTATTGCAACAGCTACTGATAGTGTAACCTGTGTCTACATAAGAGATGCCATGGCTGAACTACAATCAATGACAGGCAGCAACAGCAACACATCTACATTTGGCGAGCTTGCCAACAGATACATGACTCAGCTGTTGACTTGTACGCATAAAGCCAACACTATAATGTGTGTTCGACCAGTATGACTATAAAAACTAGGTCAAAGTTAAAGAACGGAGCAGAAGGCTAGCAACTGCAGGTGGAGCCAAGCAATATCAGGTGATGTCCGGACGCCCACTTCCGCCATGGATCTGTCATCGAATAAAGCAGCATTGACTGACTTATGCAACTACATAACTGAACATGCACCAAGAACACCGGAACTTGCTGCACACCACGAACATAAGATCTATCTTGCAGGTGGGTTCAGTGATGGAGAAAAAGCGGTCTGTATTTCTAGCCAAGGCGTGACACTGTGGAAGATGTTTTGATCACATGAAGAGGATGCTTTTCCATGTTATGAAGGCAGACGAGGAATTTTCTGCTGCCAATATCCAAGGAAGCATAGTTGTCAAGTCACCCGACACAGATGTCCTCATGCTAGCTGTGCATTATTTTCCTCAGATGCAAAGTACATCATCTTTCTGGATAGAAACAGGAAAGGTGACCGCTACTGCTGATCTCCATCGTCATTCCTGTTCACGGCATATGCAATGAATTAAGTCCTGTGGTTCCTAGTCTACTTTCCACCATGCATGCTTTGACAGGATGTGATGGCGTCTCATCATTCTGTGGCATAGAAAAAAAGAATGTGGAAAGCTATGGAGTCATTAGAGAAGAAAAGTTCAATTCCACTCCTTGGTAGTTTGGGTATTGACAACACAGTTGAGGCCGAACATGCAGCCCGACAGTTTGTTGCTGCTCTTTACAATCCAAAGGATGTATATAACGAACATAATGACTCGAATCTTCTGAGTCCGCCTTACTGACAAGCATGTACCATTACACAAACTACCCCCCCATCAGTACCTAGCTTTCTTCAACACTTTAAGAGAGCATCATTTCAAATCTGCATTTGGATGTTGGCTCACGTTGCTAAACCAGATGAGTCTTCACCAGATGGAAATGGGTGGCAAAGAGAGGGTGATGAATTAAAGTTGAAGTTATTTGATGGACCAACAACTGCAGAAGTATTAGATGAGCTTCTGGGCTCATGCCGTGGACGCAGACAATGTAGTAAGAAATGCAGTTGTGCAACGAATGATATGGCATGCACAGAGGAATGAGTCTGCAAGGCTGCTGAAGACTGCATGAATGAACAAACCCATCACAAACTACTGCTGGATGAGCTAGAATAGAGTAGTAGATGAATAACCATATTATAACATCGTGCATTAATATAATTTATTAGCCTATTTCATATATGCTGTTACAACGTGAGTTATTCTCCAGTATGGGGTAGACTGCTAATAACGCATCGAATTGATATTGCGGGAGTCACCAATCAGTATGCACTGACTTACATGCAGTTTTGTAATTGAAAAACAAGTCGAGACTTTAGTGGAAAGATTCCAGTTTTAAGTAATGATTTCTGCTTTAAAGTTATTTAGTAGTTTGCTTCATAAAGATAAGAATTGTTAAAATTTAGTTGGTTTAATTGATTTTAGTTGATTTTGTGTTATGTACATCGATATACAATTTAGGGTGGATCGATTTTACATTTTTTTCGATTTCCATATTCTAATAGAGACAAAAACTTGCGCATGCATGAGAAAATAGCCTCTACAAAATCTTAGCTTAATAGGTAATCATCTTCTGCCCCGGCAGAGCGATGAAAATCATATTTTAGTAGTCAAAAACGTATTTTTAAACCCTAGCCTAGTCATAAAATTTTGCGTGTGTGTTATTTCATGCCTAAGCAACGATATAAATGCTATGGGAAATATATAAATGCATTATTTAAGACAAAGAGCCGATCTGAAAATATGTATAATATACATATTTTCAGATCGGCTCTTTGTCTTAAATAATGCATTTATATATTTCCCATAGCATTTATATCGTTGCTTAGGCGTGACATAACACACACGCAAAATTTTATGACTCTAGGCTAGGGTTTAAACTACGTTTTTGACTACTAAAATATGATTTTCATCGCTCTGCCGGGGGCAGAAGATGATTACCTATTAAGCTAAGATTTTGTAGAGGCTATTTTCTCATGCATGCGCAAGTTTTTGTCTCTATTAGAATATGGAAATCGAAAAAAATGTAAAATCAATCCACCCTAATATACATATAGTAAATTTATTTTTGTTTTACAAAATTGACGTTCTTCAAATCGCAATATCGGTCTTTTCACAGTGTTAACAATTCAAACTTTATTTTCAAGTGCAACATTATTATATATGTATTGTAATCATGCCAACATTTGCCGGTTTTTCATAACTGAATGATAAATCTTTCTGCTGGCATGCGAACAGGTCTCCATTATTAACCCATGTAGGCATAGTACTTTTTATGGTGATTCAACATTTTAATATGGCATTCATTTTGTTCAACATAGTGTATTAATGCTTGGAGTATCAAAATACCTGAATTATTGTACTCTAAATTAGTTTTGTGTAACTCATATTAATCAGTTTTCTGAAACACCTGTATTTTAGGCGATATTTTTTGGGTCAAACAATAACATTTTTATGCAAAAAATAAAATATATCGTAAAAGAATGTTTTTTAGAGAAATTGATAGCACTTGCGCTTTCAGGAAATTTATAACTTCATGGGAAATAAACCTTGTACGCACTGTTCACCGTGTTCATTTCGGTTGTAATGCGTGAATTGAAAATTCCCAAGCGTGTACCTAGTTCCTAAAATCCATTTCCATCACTGCTGACAGGTCTGCATTGCAGGAAAATATAGATCCTGCAGATGAGTTCAGTGAAATTCTTTCAGAAATAATCTCTTAATCATCATCACTGCATTGCAAAAATCAGTCGGTATTTGAAAATATTGGAAGCAGAATCTTCATCATGAAGTTCTTGTACTAGGAGATTTTACTGAAAACTATTCATTTATTACCCAAGATGCACCTTAGTTTCCACTGGACAAATGATCAAGTGACAATCCACCATTTGTTGTGTATCATAAAAACAAGGATGGGGAATTAAATTACACTAGTTACTGCTTCACAAGTGACTGTCTTGGGCATACAACTTCGGCAGTTTAACGCTTTTCAGCAGCATTTGATGAAGGATGTAAAAGAACAATTCCCTAATGTACAAAAAAGTGCATTATTTTTCTAATGCTTCCTGTGGCTAATACAAGAACAGATTTAATTTCAGCAATCTGTGCAATCATGAACAGGATTCTGTTTCAAAGGTTGAGTGGAATTTCTTTACTATCAGTCATGGCAAAAATGATTGTGATGATATTGGAGAAACTGTCAAAAAAGGGGTGTAGCAAAGGCTAATTTGCAACAAACTGATGCTGGTTACATTTGAACAGCAAGAGTTTATGATTTCTGCATCAAGTACTTTGACGTAATAAAAATTTTTAGTTTAAAAAGAGCAAGTTGCGGCTAATTAACTACATCTGTCTAGTAGGTTTTATGAAACTATCAGTGAAGGGTACAAGAGGATATACCACAGAATTGTACCAAGGTTAACGAATCAGATATAAGCTTATCAGACTTCAGATACTATTCAAGACTAAATCAAGAGAATTCTAGTTTGTTCAGAATTAGTAGAACCGAACAGGATGTGAGCAATCTGCCAGTTAACAATGACAATGAAGACAGAGCATCATACTGGCTAGTGATGTAGGTCACATCCGCACATTTTCTCGCATCCGCACTTTGGACTGCGGATGTCGTGCGGATGTGGACCGTTGAGATAAAACGTCATTAATAAGCGGAAATTGTCAAATTCTACTATATTAATAGAACTAGTTCATTGTGCGCAAAAGTGATGCAAGCGACAAGACGAGAGGCTGTTCTTGTATGAAGTTACTCTCTTGCAACCTACTTAGATCCACGTTACAAAGCTAAGTTATTTTCACCTAGTACATTAGAACGAGTTAAATTATCACTTGGCAAAGCAGTTGAAGAGCTTCAATCTCTTGAATCTGTCGCTTCGCCACCCACCAAAAGAATAAAAGTTTCAGTGACAGAACCAACACCTTCAACAAGCAAATCTATCACAGAATCTGTCTCTCAGTTTCTTGAGTCAAGCAGCAATGACGAGACCTACGCGATGTCAAAAGATGTAGTAAAAATGATCGAGAGCTATCACCAAGAAAAACGCCTGGCTGCATGTGACAATCCTATTAGTTGGTGGAAAAATACGCAGAATATCTATCCATACTTGAGTAAACTTGCAAGGAAACATTTAGCCTGTCCTCCAACAAACGTACCAGCGAGAGATTATTTAGCAGTGCTGGATTAATATAGATGAAAAGAGAAACAGACTGGCAGCAGAAAGGCAGAAAAATTAATGTTCCTTAAGCATACCTTCCTATAATTAAGTTTGAACATTAAACGATAAACATCTTAGTTTACTTTATTTTAATTACTCATTTATAAATATGCCTAATAAAACTTTAAACTTAATATAAATAATTATGAGCTAATTAAAAATCTCTTTCTATAAGGGTGGAGGTTGGGGAAAGAGGTCGGTGGGGTGCATTTGAGTTGGGTTCACGTCCCGCATCCTGGTAACACAATTATGGTTTCTAATTGTGGCTGAAACTCAACAAAAATCACGAATTTATTTGCAGACGAATTCACTGATTGATTTCTATATTAGTTAGATGCTTGATATTATTTTATATGTTCAGAGAAAAGTACAGCAATTATTGTACAATTAATCAATTATACTACATTATAGCTACAGCTCTCTCTATATATAACTTATTATATCGTTAAACACAACAAATCTCGAATATATCCTAAAAAATAACGAAAATGTAGACATCCGCATATGTTGAAATCAAACATCCTCATCCGCAGATGTGAAAAAAATGACATCCGCTACATCACTAATACTGGCCAATATGTTGCCTGCAAGGATCAAGGATGATAAAGTTTGGCTTCGAATAAGTTCAGATACTTCAGACGTGTTTGATTATCAAATTAGCTTCTCGACCTCTTCAGGAAGTCAAAATAATAATAATTATTTTCTACAATGATGATATTTGCTGGATAAGAAAGGACAGTGTGTGCCATGTGAAGTCCAAATACCCAACCTGCCATTAAAATTAAGCAAGCTTTCCAGCCAGAGGAAATCAAAGTAGTGGCCCCTAGGGTGACCTTAGAATAATGCCTGAACTTCTCAATTTGTGTACATATTGTATAAATATATGATACAGTTGTACGTAAATACAAAACAGCTCTGTCGAGTCAATGTTCATTTAAATATTCGTGTTAAACGATTTTTTTTGCAAGTTCTGTTGGACTGTACTTATATTTGTGAATAAAGTTCTTCATTGGTTACGAATAGATTTTTTCATTTGTCTACTACTGTAAGGTATATATTTACATATCACCACCACCACATTCAGTAAATTAACTCTTAATAAGAATAGCAAATCAGGTGGTGGTTATAAATAACTATAGAAAAAGTTTAAAAAGTTATGATTTTTCAGTGAATTTAGCATCATTTAAATTTAAAAACACTACTTTTAGATGCTAAAATAGTTTTTCTCACTTTCCACTGATGGAGAGTGTTGAAGTTCAATTTCAGTCAGAAAATTTTTTTTTTTCATCTATATCAAGGAGGGGGGTGGGTAGGTTCCCCAAATGAAAAAAATTAACTTTTTATTCATTGACCCTTAGGTGTTTTCGGTGCTTATAATGATTTATTCTTTGGGAAATTAACTTTGATGTACTTTGAATCATTCTTCTATCTGAATTAGGGACTGAAATATGACAATTTGAAATTTGGTAGTATGCTGTTCCGGGGGGGGGGGATACTCCGATTTGAGCTATAATTTTATAGTTTCAGTTTGTTGGTTTAGACAATGTCATATACCAAATTATAGGGAAAATTGCACGATTTATCCTGGAATGACACAAAGAGGAAAGGAAGAAAATGTTGCGTTCCTTGGCTGAAGGCCAGACAAGGGACATCCTCAACTCAAAGAAATAATTTTGTTGTCAGATGGGCCAAGACTATTTAACCAGTCGAAACTGAAATTTCGAGAGACCGACGTGAGACGACCGTGTGAAGAGACCAACGCACGGAACATACATACATAGATACAGAACTCCAGTAACTGGAATTTTCAATACCTCCCAGTACAAATGCAGATTATAGAAACCAACACCAAAACTATTCCATCCAACATGTTTCGAGACGCTTCCAGAATGATCCAGATTCTAAAATGATCATGGAAATACTGAGACTCCTACTGCGCTTGGCAGGTGAATACTGAATAGGCGCGAGCTCCCTACGGAGAGGTACTTGGAAATACATTCCTTTTTACTGAAATACAGTATAAAGTGAAACGTTCATTTTATGACCTGTATAAAGAAAAACTTCTCGTAACCGGAAAACTGTCCTAACTGGGTCAGGATGGTTCCGGATAATAAAGGTTCTACCGTACACACACACACCACACACACACACCACACACACACACACACACACAATTGAAAATACCGATTAAACCTTGTGTTAGAGTTGGACAGAAAAGGAATGAGAAGATGTTGAAAGTTTGGTACCGCGTACTCTCCTTAAAGGAGGCGGCGTGCAGCTGGAGTGTTTAAAGGAGCAGTGTCCGTTATAATAGCGGTAGTAGTAAAGAGAGAGAAAACCGAGGAGAGAGAGAGAGAGACTGAAGATAGTCAGTAAGAGGCAGGGAATTGCTGAGATGAACCTTTGATTCCACCGGTCAAGTAGAGCAACAAAGACCCTAAGATCCACTGTAGACTAGTTCAAGAAGGAAGTAGAAAAGTTAGAAATAACAAAAAAAAAGAACACTGAAAACTTTTAACATGCTTACACTTACAGACATGTAAAGCTTTCACACAGGAATAGTAGTACTGTAATAGTAAAGTATAGAATAGACAAGGCCCCCTCCTTCCTCAGCCAGCCACTGCTGACAGAAAATAGTGGTGAAAGAAGTCATATGAAGTAGGAAAAATTATAATGAAGAGAATAGCTTCAGAGTTCACTCGCCATTTGTACGCTTGTCTCGTGTACTCAGTTACGCATTAGAAGACAGCGGAAAATAAAGGATAGTATGAACTACGAATCTAATCTACGCCATGCACTTCTGTAAGGATTTCTTTTATTTATTTAATATGTACAAATCATCTCGTCGTTGTATCATTTCTCCGAAGCCCACCAACGCCACCGCACCGAAAGTTTATCATACATTACGTCCGATTACCCAGATAATACTACCCATTTCTATAACACTTATCTAGTCTATTAGAAGGTAGGCGAGTGTATGAGGGTATTTTCTGTAATTGGATGCGTCATCTGTATGTGTCTGCCCACTCTTTGTCTACCGTGAAAGGTGTTCATGCGACAAGTAATGCGAGGGGCGGTCAGAAAAAAAGTTTACACGGCGTATAATTTCGTAACTAAAGGACCTACATTGATTATTTTTTTATCGAGTGAATTCGTTAATCATTATTGGCAACAGTGCACGTCGATTCGGCTACCATCTACCGTCATTGGTTATACGAGTAAGTTGAACATGGCGGCTCGACTGGAACAGTGAACTTCTTTGGTCGTGGGGACCCAGGGTGTTTCCATTCGATGCTGGCACGTTGTTTCCTGAGTACGGTGATGAACCCCATGTCTCGTCTCCTGTGACATGCGCTCCAGAAGTTCTTGACCACTGACAGAGTCTGAATATCGTTGCAGAAATGACAGGGCACTGTTCCAGTCGAGCAGCCATGTTCAACCGACTCGTACAGTATAACCAATGTACAGTAGATGGCAGCCGAATCGACGTGGTGTTGCCAACAATGATTAACGAATTCACCTGATACAAACAATCAATGTAGGTCCTTTAGTTACGAAATTATACGGTGTAAACTTATTTTCTGACCGCCTCTCGTATAGCGAGATATTCATACTTAGCAGTGTTGTGGCACCGAGAGATCAGAGAAAATCTCTCTCCGGCGATAAATATCAGTGGAGGGTTCCTGTATCTATCCCGGTGTACTTGACCCTTATGGATAAGGGAAGCGTTTCGCGGGCGATCACTCGTCGTCGCTACGGCGAATTCAAGAGTCTCCCACTTAGAGGTGTTTCTGAGGCAAGTGATCAAAAATGAGTTGCTAGACTCGGAGTGGTTCCCAAACTTTTTCTTGCTGCGACCTCCCGGCCCTCACTCAGGCTTATGATAAAATTTAAATATGTATATAAATTGAATTAAGAAATACTGAATATAGTGACCCCCGCGACCCTGATTTGGGAACCACTGTTCTTGATGATTGATCATGCCATGTGGGGCACAATACAACCAGAGGAATCTCTGTAAAGCGGGGGAAGGACTAAGTGCGGGAGGAAATTTTTAAACAAAGGAGAAATGGTCAAGAGGGTACCTGCAACTGGCCAGACCTACAATTTAAGAATTCTGTGTGTAATGGGAAATAATAATGCACATGCATAATTCTTATTTTCCAAATTTATTTTTATTACAAAATTTGATGTACAATATTTAAAACTAAAGTTCGACTATAAGTAGCTTCCCTGAAGATGAGTAAAACTATTCGGAGGTTTTGACTCCCAAGAGACCTCATCAAACTTCCCATCATCTGAGAACTCCCCGTGCCCCGAAACTAGACCCGGCCAGCACCACCTACTACATTTATAGCAAAAGGGAACACCACTATTATTGGTATATGAAACTTTTTTAGTTAGCTAAGTTAGATATTCTGCGATTTACCTAAAAATACTAACATGTCTACACTATAAACCCAGCGCCTCCTACTACATCTATCTCGTATATCTACATCTATCTCGTATATCTACATCTATCTCGTATATCTACATCTATCTCGTATATCTACATCTATCTCGTATATCTACATCTATCTCGTATATCTACATCTATCTCGTATATATTATTCTCAATTCATGGTATTTTATTATGATTAACTTAGTTTGAGCTCCGAATTTCATAAAAAACTGACTGGCAAGGAACGAGCCAAAATTGGAGGGGACGGGGTTTAAAGACTTGAAGGGTCTGTGGGCCAGGCTCAGATGTGATGGTGGAATGAAATGGAAAACATGCAATTCTTCATCCTAAAATAATAATAAATAATAATAATAATAATAATAATAATAATAATAATAATAATAATAATCTGCTCCAAGAAGCTGATTACAACTGACTCAGTGAGGAACAAAGTCGCCCCGAATTGAAAAATCCTCAAAATTCTGAACTTTGGACAATATCATGGCAATGGCACAGCCTGGGACTGACATCGAGGGTGCATTTCAAATTTTAATCAAATATGAAAAAATTACAACGCAAGATGCTATAAAATACCTTACACTTCACACTAAAACAATTACAAACCATGACTAGTAAAACTTTAAAATAGGCAGTGAAAAAAAACACAAACACACACCAAAGATATCTGACATTTGCAGGAAATGCACTTTCTATAAATATCAGACGGGCTTCATCACGAAAGCAGCACTTCATTAGCTCTTTCTGATGTACAAGTTCACTACCACCATTATTACCACTGCAATTAAGTTCGCATTTGATAACTAAAACGTTAATTTCATAATTCATTTTAAATTAGTTTTTTTATGAGAAAATTATTAAAAATATAAAACTCATCATTTTATTTAAAAACTAAAATAGTTAGCAAAAATAATTTTGTAAATTTTTACTTTATTATATGATCAGTTTTATACTGTCTACACTCTACACAAATGCTTAGGAATGCATTAACTGTCGCACTCTCATATATATATATATATATATATATATATATATATATATTATATATATATATTATATATATATATACAGGATGATTCAAAAGTCGGGTTACATAGAGGAAATTTATACTGTATTATGTAATGATACAGGGGAATAGTCACATAACATGTTCGATATGGCCACCGTTAACGGCAATGCACTTGTGCAGCCAGCTAGGAATATCACATCAATGCGCTCCTCCTTCTATAACATCTCATAACTCATTTACCTGCAAAGAAACAGAAAAAGCCCTATGTAACCTGACTTTTGAATCACCCTGTATATAGATATATATATATATATATATATATATACAGGGTGTCCCATAAGTCCGGCATCATATGAAAAATAATAAAAAAGGCAAAACAAAAGCTTTATTTACAGAACGTGCTCAACATGTCCACCATTGTTTCAATACACAAATTCAGACGTGATACCCAGTCAGCAAGCACACGGTGAATGATGTCAGGAGAAATGGTGTTACATGCCCCAATAATGCGCTGCTGCAAATGTTCAACACTCCTAATTTTTTTTCTGCGTATACCAGCGCTTTCAAGTGGCCCCCAGATAAAAATCTAGTGGCGTGAGATCCGGGCTTCTAGCTGGCCATTCCACAGGCCCTCGACGTCCTATCCAATGACCAGGGAATTGTTGGTACAGGTATTCCCTTACTTGGGTGCTGTAATGTGCAGGAGCGCCGTCTTGCTGGAACCATGTTGGGAAATTTCTTTCTTCGTTCAAGACACTGGGAAATGCTTCTTCCTTGAGTATACGTAGGTAGGTGCCTCCAGTGACATGATCATTGTTCATCGAAAAAGAGGGGGCCTATGATGCGATCCTTCCAAATACCACACCATACCATACCATACCATCACCCGAGATGCACCTTGTTCCTTTGAAGAGGTATACCAGTGAGGATTGTTTTGAGACCAGTAGCGGGTGTTCTGTCGATTTACCTCACCATTTCCATAAAAAACAGCCTCGTCACTGAACAGAATGGTGGAAGGGAAATTGGCATCCCGAGCATAAATTATGGTTTGTAGAAACACAAAAATATGAATTTCTCCTATGATGCCGGACTTATGGGACACCCTGTGTGTGTATATATATATATATATATATATATATATATAATATTATATATATATATATACCGGGTGTCCGAGAATTATCTGTACAATTTTGGCTGTTATTAAAAGTCAACCATGAAGTGTAGAAATTCCAGTGTTGTCCCATTTCACAGAGAATCTTAAGTTTTTTCTGATACCACGTTTTGACAAGTTTTTTAGAAATGTACGCGGGTGACAGACATTGATGGTTTGAAAGCAAGAATCACAGCTGCTATTGAGCGAATTGATGTGGATATGCTGCAGCGTACATGGCAACATTGGAGTATCGATTGGATGTTTTGCGAATCACTAATGGTGCACATATCGAATGTTTGTAACAACGTTACTTTAATAAAAAACTTTTGAAAATACAGATTCTAAATAATCTTGTTTAAGAATTTTACGTGTGTTATCAAGAATTTTATTAAAAGATGAAATTGTACATATAATGTTCGGACAAACTGGAATTTCTAAAAAACTTGTCACAACTTGGTATCAGAAAAAAACTTAATGAGATTCTCTGTAAATGGGACAACACTGGAATTTCTACACTTCATGGTTGACTTTTAATAACAGCCAAAAATTGTACAGATAATTCTCGGACACCCTGTGTATATATATATGTGTATATATATATATATATATATATATATATATATATATATATATATATACACAGTGGTGTAGTGCTAAATAAAGAAGTGAGGGAACGCATTTTGAAAGTGTTACTCAGATGCGGGGGGGACAATGGCGAGCGCGGCGAGCCCATACAGCTGGGGGTCCGGGGGCACTGTAAGCCCCCCGGGAAATCTTTTGAAATCTGACCAATTTCAGGGATATTTGAGGTCATATGCACTGGATATTAGGATATATTCCAAGGTTGAAGATGCAGTATTTCCAGTGTCATTAGATATACGACATCCAGTACGATCAATAAAAAGAGCTAACAACTGGAATGATTAACTAAAAAAAATTAACAACTGGTACGCCGTGGTGACTGTTTCACCAGATCTTTATAGGTTAGCATTGCCTCAGTCGAAGCTAAAAGAAATGAAGCAGTTAATGATTCTCTCATATTTCTTCTAGGGGTGGGAATTAAAATTTCATGACGTTAGAGATTTGTAAGTTCATATTTATTTGAAATAGTGAGGGAACGCCGTTCCGTCTACCAAAAAAAGTAAGGGAACGCCGTTCCCACAGCACTACACCACTGTGTGTGTGTGTGTGTGTGTGTGTGTGTGTGTGTGTGTATAATATATATATATATATATATATATATATGATAATGCGACAGTATATATATATCCCTTTGCTTGGTCCGGAGGAGCTATAGGGCGCGTCCCTCTGTGGCCAATGGGGGAATGCATCTTCCTTCGATGTAAGGGCTTTCTCTGCCCTCGTGGACCATTGGACCCATTTGGGGACCCGGCTGATCTACCTATATTTCCTTCTCCTCCTTTCCCCAACTCTTTCTGGCTTTTCTTTTTTTTTTCTCCTGCATTTGACTTTGTTTTGGACCTTGGGTGAGGGGAGGTGATTGTCCTTCAACCTTGTCGCTCTTAAAACAAACCCAAGCGATGTCCTGCCATCTTTCACCGCGCGTTGGATGAGTGTGGCCGCCTTTTAGGCACGGGGACTGGGAATGGGTGTCTCCCCCCTGCGTGACATCTATTGGCGGTGGGACTGAGTGTGCCACGATTCGCCTTTCCCTTGTTGGAGTCGGTGGTGGCTGGATGCGCGCGGGGGATGAAGCTCCTTTTGTTTGCTATGGCTTCTACTCGGCTTACGACTTCTGCTTCTAATACTCGGACTACTACTACTACTACTACTACTACCATCAACATTCGGGTGGTGGGCAACCAGACCCTCGAGTCCTCTACCACTGGAAGACCGCATCCTGATGGGGTTGACCCCCCCTCTGGTAATGGAACACTTGCACTCTCCTTTACCGTTGCTGACCCCAGCCTGTACCTTGAATATGCCCTTGGTCGTACACTCTGGAGCAGGGTTGTCGCACCAGCCCACCTCAGCCGCCTTCGGGCAAGTCAAGTTCCACCCAAGACTTGCCTCCGAACCCCCGGCTTCTTGCTCTCCCCGTATGCCCCCCTCACCCGCCGTCGCGTCGGTCCGCCTCCAGACGGAGAGCCCCCCCGCGGCAGACGGGGAAGTCGGCATTCACGACCATCCTGTCGACCACTGGATATCCCAGTCCACTTCGATTATACACCCTCCAATCCCTTCCAAGTATCCACAAATTCCTAGTGATCCGGCCTACCTCGGGGTCCCTTCCAACCAACTCCGAACGGACGTTTCAGGTGATCCGAGCGCGCAGCAACTCCAGCCGCTATGATGTGCGACCACAGAGGGATGGCTCCTCCTCATAAAATCACGCTGAGCCGCAGAGACGAAAGCCCTACTCTCCCTCACTGAGGTCCTTGGATGTTCGGTGTCCGTTTCCCTACACCCTCGCCTGAACCAGAGTCATGGCACTATTTACACCACGCGCCTATTGTCGATCACAGTAAACGAGATCCTAGAGGACCTCGCACCCCAGGTGTCACCAAGATCCATCGCTTCACATCCCGACAGGGGAGGTACCCCCTCCCCCACTCCGCGTCTACTTCTTACCTTCAATACCTTAGTCCCTCCCGACCGTATTGTATGAGAGACCGCACGTCATGCGAATTTTCTGTCCGACCATACATCCCAGACCCGACCCGTTGCTTTAAATGCAACAAGTTTGGACACGTTAACTCAGTTTCCTGGCAGCCGCACCAACTGTGTTCGTTGCGGACAAATCGCTCACCCAGACAAGTGCCCCAACACACCCAAATGCTCCAATTGTGAAGGCGCACACGCCTCTTCATCCCGCGAATGCCTGTTCTTTAGGTTCGAGAGGAGATCCGAGGCCTGCAGGTAGCGACTTCCATAGCCTCAGAGGCGCGAGACAGGGTGCCGAGTCGGGAGGTGAGGCCGGGTATATCTTACGCCGCTACCCTCGACTGTCCTCTCAACACGCCGCCCTGGCCTGCCGCTCAAACCTCCCTCGACCACTGCTCCCCACCCCTCCCAAAGAGAGACCTTGCAGGAACCGACGACCTCCTGTACCCCCACCATCCCTTCTCTTTACGCACCTCACTTGCCACAGATTTCCCGGGAGTCTGGGACCAGGACACCCAGGCCCCACCCACCTCGAACCCTGCCCTCCCAGCACTCTCTTCACACACCCAAACCTAACGCCTGGAGCAAGCCGACGAGGCGGAGACGCCGGAGTCACCAGACCCTCCGGCCTTTCAACATCTCTCCCCTTCTTACCCCAGATCTAAGACGACGGCTCGGAACCTCACACCACCCACTTCGTCTACGAGGACCATACCACCTCACCGCAGAAGTCCCACCAATCTACCCTCACAGACTCTGACAATAGTTGCCGAATTACATGACCCAACCCCGATGACGAGATCCAATCTGGACAACATCCTCCCCCCACGATGATCCAGTGGATGCGGCTCTGGCGCAGCTACACGGTGTGGCCAAGGAGAGCTCGGCCGCGGCCGAGTCTTATGGATCTGCCCGTGTCTCCTGGTGCCATTTTTTCCACCCCTCCACGAGAACACACTGGTTCATCTCCTTCCACCCCCACAGTACCTGCACCCCCAAAATCCCCGGCCCCCTCCCTGAGCACGTCCTCCTTCCCACCTGCCCGGTCCCTTTGGTACCCCCTATCGCCACCCAGGGTCCGCTGTGAGACCCCAGATATGCTGGGAGGTGCCACTTTGGGAAATAAAGCGCCCCCTCCCAGCCCGAACATAAAAGCCCACCAAGAAACTCCTCGCCATCTGAGCCCACGACGTTCTCCTAGCTGCAGTGATCCACGCCTCCGGTCTCGCTCGGCCGACTCGACCCCACAATATCCGCGGAGATCGACTGGCCGACCGATTCCTTATCTGGTGAACGGCAGATAGCCAGCCATAGCCTGATCCATCCTTCGGCTTCGCGAACCCCAGATCTCCTTTCACACTCCAACCTCCTAGCACTTGCACCTTTACCCATCCCCCATCATCAAATAATGGATCCGCCGAAAACTACAATAGTACACTGGAACTGCAGAGGAATATTCGCGAATTACGAGTCTTAATTCCATGATTGCCACTTCCCGTCCGGTGTGTGTGTGTCTCCAGAAGCTCATCCTGGGGACCAGGTCCATGCCCTGCCCTACTCGATATTCCTACATCACCACCCCGTTTCCTATCTGTACTCGAAGGGGGGCTGCCATTTTCATACACCACGCAGTCCCCTTCCATAATCTCCCTATCCGATCCCCGTTACAGGTAATTGCTACCCGGCTTTCCATGGATAGACAGTACACCGTCCGTTCAATATACCTCCTTCCCCACACTCAAGTCTCCCACGATGACCTGGTGGAGGTGGTACAACTCCCCAGGCCTTTTCTACTACTGGGCGATTTCAAAAGTCGCCACCTCTTGTGGGGACACACACACACCACCTATATGGCCCCAACCATGATTAATATGACCGAGCTCTCCTTCGAGTGCCTCAATGATGGCTCTCCTACATTGTACCATGCCACCACCTGCACTCCATCCTTTATAGACCTGTCCTTCGTTTCGACCGATGCCCTCCTAGATTTCACATGGCAAATCCTCCAAGAGGACTATGGAAGTGACCATTTATTTCCCTGTTCAACTCACGCTCAATTGGCCCGACCAGACCTTTCGGGTACCCGAAAAATGGATTACTGCCAAAGCTAATTGGTCCCGCTTCCACGACGATAGATATACAACCCTTACGACTGCCCACTTCTCATCCTCCGACGAGTGCATCGCATACTTCGAGTCAATCGTTCTAGCGGCTGTGTGCACTAGCATCCAACAATCCTCCACCTACCCCCGCACGCGACGGGTACCTTGGACCCCAGAGTGCACGGAGGCCGTACGCGCCAAGGAAGCTACTCGACGCTTCTGCCGTACACGCCAAGAAAGCTACTCGACGCTTCCACCGTAGGCGACTCCCTATCCATCGCACGGAGATGCAGCGGGCCAGGACCATCGCCCGCCGTACAATAAAGAAAGCGCACCGAGCTTCTTGGCGTGCCTTTGTATCTGGCGTCACCAACACCACACCTTCGGCTACCATCTGGAAGATGATACGGGGTGTCGAGAGGCGACATGTCCCCTCCCGACCCCGGGTCCTCTAGAACAGTGGTTCCCAACCTTTTCACCACAAAGGACCCCTTTTATTTTTATTTTTTTCCCCACGGACCCCATGTTTTTGAAAGATTCCGTCTACCAAACAAACTGTTTTTATTAACTAATAATTAATTCGTTTTCTCATTTTTCACTATCAAATAAAGGACATATAAGAGTATGCAATTAAAATACAGCATATTAAAAAAGTATTAATAATTCCAGCCAAGAGCGAGGAAACTTGAAATTTTAGTCTGAGCGCCCTTATCGTGGGTAAATGTACGATTTCCATTGGAGCCTCAAAATATTGAAAGCTCACGGACCCCAGGTTGGGAACCACTGCTCTAGACTAACGACGGACTCCTATACGAGCCCAAATCGGTGGCAAATCACCTAGCTTCTACCTTCGCCGTCCTTTCTTTCTTTACAGTTAGTTCCCCCGTACCCGCCCAACAATAGCTCCTCTTCACCGTTCATAGACAGCATCTACAATCGGTTGTTCACCATGCGTGAACTACAAGCAGCACTGGCCTCTCGACGATCCCCTTGTCCCGGCCAGGACGGTATCCCGGACATGATCCAGCACATCCACCCTACCTTACAAATTTTCCTATTATATCTATACAACCGCATATGGATAAAGGGCGCCTTCCCCTCGCGGTGGAGGGAGGCCCACCCCGCCCACGTAATCCCTATCCCCAAACCCAGCAGAGATTCCCTCGATCCCACAAACTACAGACCAATCGCCCTAACGTGTTGTTCCTGCAAAGTCTTCGGGGGGGGGGGGGGGGGGGGGGGGGTCGCTACGCGACTATCGTTCTTCCTGGAAAATAGTAATTCCTCCCCGGCTACGCAGTCCGGCTTCAGCTAATTTCACTCCACCACTGATCCCCCTCCTACTCCTCAGTCGAGGCACACAATGCGTTCGACAGTGGACAGTTCGTCCTATCAATTTTTTTTACATCCACAAGGCCTACACCACCCGTCGGACAATAATCCTAAGTCAGCTCCAACATCTAGGTCTCGTCGGAGCCATTCTGACCTTCATCAGGGGGCTTCCTCTCCTCCCGAACCTTTAAAGTTAGGGTGGGCTCAGTCCTCTCAGACACCTTCGTGGAGGAGGACGGGTCACACAGGGAAGCATCCTCAGTGTTCTATGCTTTTCCATCGTCATGAACACCAGTCTCAAAAATGCCTTCCACCCACATCCGTTTCTTCCATCTACGCGGATGACCTTGCGATCTACTTCGCAGGGCGGGAGCCGTCCGTCGTTCAACGGCAAATTCAGCTCGCCATCTACCGGGTGGAAAGGTGGGCGACGTCGGTGGGGTTCCGCCTCTCCACCCCTTAGTCCAAGTGTATGCCCTTCAGCAGAAGACCTGCAACCCTTCCTGTTCCCTGTAACGTTATACACAATCCTCTTGAGATGGTACCCTCCACGCGATTGCTGGGTGTGACAACACCGACAGCTCAACTCGGTTCCCCATCTCAAACACGAAGCAATCCCTCTAACGTCCCCTCGCTCTCCTAGATCAACTCTCCCACACCACATGGGGCGCAGACCGACGCTCTCTCCTTCGCCTTTATACTTCCATGGTCTTGTCGAAGCTGGACTATGGCAGCGTAGTATACAGTTCAGCCTACAACGCCTGCCTGCGTATCTTGGACCCGGTCCTTAATAGGGGCCTCCGCCTCGCCATCGGTGCTTTCCGCTCTTCCCTAGCCTCCAGCCTTCAAGTGGATTGCAATTACCTCCCTCTCGCCTCCGACGGGGTCTGCTCCTCATGAGGGCACACCTCCGTGCACAGACTACCCTCTTCGCTTCCATGCGCGGCGATTTCTGAACTCCCACCCCAGGGACGGAGCTGGCACTTCACTGAAGCGTCCGCTCTTTCCTTGACCTTTCCAACATGCCCGCCCCCCTCAGTTATCCCCATTTCATACAACATCTACCCCCCCCCCCTGGCTCCTCACCCTATCAAGTTTTGCAGGGACCTGTGTGCCCTACCGAAGACTACCAGGAGCGCTACGGTATACAGGTCACTCTTCCGAGAACAAGCAACCCAACACCCGGACAGTCCCCATTTATACAGATGATTCCCGCTTGGAGACTAGTACGGCCGCCTCAGCGGTGATACTGACCCAGCCGTTCTCGAGGCGTCAGCCTGCCCGGCGAGACTTCCGTTTTCTCGGCAGAACTGTTCGCGATTATGGAGGCCCTCGACATTGTGCGCACCCACTCTGCCAGCTCCTCCGTCATTTATTCAGATTCCCAAAGCGCATTTCTCTCCCTAGATATTTAACCCCCCTCACCCAGGACACACACACACATTACTCATGGTCACTTTATGGCTAAATCGCCAGCCCCGCTCTGCCATATCCCTATCACTGTCGTACATCTCCTGGTCGAATGCCCCATTTTTCAGCGGAAGCGATTTTCCTTTTCCTCGCTTATTCCCATCTGCTTCATCGTGTCTAAGACCATACCCCTCCTACCCACAACCCAGCAACTGAACCTTACTTACCACCTAGTCTACCATCCCCAACTCGGTAACACCACCCACCCACTGCCTCGCCGAGGTATGTACCACTTTTATTAGGCACGAATCGGCGGTAAATTAAAGAAAAAATAAATATGTATAACACATATATATATATAAGCACACCGGACAAAAAATTAGTCACCCCTCTCAGAATGTACCTAATAACGTGTGACGGCGCCTCTGGCCTTGATAATGCGGAGGTACGCCTGCTGGTTCAAATTCATCGTCACTGGAACGAGAAGGCCCATTTCGTGGTACGAAAAACATCCCCAGAACATCACGGAACCACCTCCAGCCTGAACAACACCTTCGACGCATTCAGGATTAAAGGCTTCATTGGACCTGCGATGTACTCGTCGCCTCCCATCATTGGAGAACAAACAAAAACGGGACTCATCGGACCACATTACACGTTTCCAATCTGCCGCAGTCCAGTTTTTGTGCCTCTGAGCCCATTTATAACGTGCCAATTTGTGACTTGCTGTTAACAGCGGCCTCTTCCGTGGTACCCTGCTCCAGATGTCCATCGCATGCAGTTCTCGTCGCAATGTCCGTTCGGAAATTGGTCGCTGGAGAACCTCATTGGTTTCTTGGAGCAATTGTTCTCTGGTTTGAAAACGATTTGCAGTTACTAGACGAGAAACATGGCGGCGGTCCCTATTGTCGAGAATTGTTTTCCGGCCACAGTTACGCCGTCGATTTTCAGTTGATTGCGAACTGCACCACTCTCTGTAAACTCGCTGGACAGTACGCGTTGACACACCAACAAATTGGGCTACTTCAGACATTTTGTGTCCGTGGGCTCTGCCAAACACGATGGCTCCTTTTTGCCACTGAGTAACGTCTGCCTCACGACCCATTTTGCAGACTATATCCAACACACACTTTGTTCTTCACCACCTCACGAAACAGATCTGATCCTGTGTGCTACGTCACCGCTACTTGACACTTACCAATGGTACATCAGCGCCCTCTGTGTGACCTTGAACTTCCTACTATCGGTGCTATTAGGGGTGACTAATTTTTTGTCCGGTGTGCTTATATATATATATATATATATATATATATATATATATATATATGTGTGCGCGCGCGCGCGCGTCTTTACTTGTTAACATGTCTATTTATTACACATATTTGAATATACATACCTTGAATAATTCGATATGTTTATTAAATAAATCATGTTTCAGTTAGCGTTTCATTTTCTCCTTTGTGTGCGTGTGCATGTACAGGAAAAGTCCTAAGCTCCGTCCCCGGTATGATCACGTCACGTGACTCGTGCTACTACCTGGGCATCTCTCTACCCCTGCGTGCTCAGTTGACACTGCAAGCTCTGGATCTCAGACGTGTATTTGAAATAATCTCTCAAATGAAAAATAACGATGGCTACCTTTAATATCGTGTGCTCGACGTTTATAAAATGGTATTCGCTAAAGTCTGAAGATGTGGTGAGCACGCAAAGAATCCCTATTCCTTCATCCTTTGAGGCTTTTAAAGCCTACAGTGAACCGTGCGAAACGTGAGAAACAAGAGGTTCAAATACTCTACGGGTATTCTGGCGAGAGCAATGCAGGATTTCGTGGCAAAAACGATGTAATGGACTATATTGTAGGACTAAACTGCATAAAAGCTTACATATACCGTGAAGTGGAAGAAACCCGTGCAGAAGAGAAGCAACGGGTATGGTTAGTGAGTCTTGTTGAGG
Source organism: Bathynomus jamesi (assembly GCA_023014485.1). NCBI lineage: Eukaryota > Metazoa > Arthropoda > Malacostraca > Isopoda > Cirolanidae > Bathynomus > Bathynomus jamesi. The sequence goes on from JAJOZX010002779.1 coordinate 48,719, forward strand.
AGTGGTGTGACAAGCGGTATTATGTCATGCTGCATCATACCGAGTTGGCGTACCCTGCGGCTGAGAATGTAAATCTTGTCATCATGGACAATCTGAAATATTTTTACCACTACATTAATATATATCATGACGTGGTTTGCAGTGACGTTGTGGCTAAAGGCCTCCGTGTGTATGTAATAGAGTTTAGAGACGAGTATCCCTGGCTAGGCAGAAAGGATAAATATGGGCACACGTTTCTCTCAAATAGTGCGCCAGAGTATGAATAAAATGAGTTTAGTTCGTGAAAATAACCCTGAACGAAGATGTCTGGTGCGCATTCTGGGGAGTGGGTGATAAAACATTAAAACCGATATTACTTCGTGTCGCAGATGGAAAAGTTCTCTAAACGGTTGCCCAGTATAATGGGACAAGTATTCACAAGACTCATGTTGGAACAAATCCATACACGAAACATTAACGCTTGGTATGACTCACCTGTGTGACTCGTTTCCTACACACCTCTCCGTGCCAAATCGCGCACCGGCTGCTCATAGTTATCTCAGAGCTTGAACCGTCCGAACGGGCACTCCTAACAATAGAATACGATGGAGCTTCCTTTAAGCAGCATTCTCAATGCCGTATACGGTGTCCGTGACGAAGTCATTGCGTGTGTTCAGGCGTAAAACCGGCGCCGTTAACTATGTACTTGAAACGACTTGTAGACAAAAACTCTGGTAAACGGAACGTTATTTATTTATTTAAGTGTTGAGGAGATGAATAGAGTCTTCGTGATAGTTGAGAAGTGGAGCGAGGATCGTTATAAAATACCTGCAAGTGTAGATTCAAGAACAGAAGAGATTAGTGATACCCCCTCATATGCCATGATAAATAGCGATCAGCCATGCATTGATATACGACTGATGTGAAGAATGCGTCTGATAACGTTCTTGTCCCCACACGAAACCGCTTCATCCTCGACAATGTTTGAAATAGTCGGTTTCCGTAGGTGAAGCCTGTATTAGACGCACGTGTTATAGATACGCTTTATTTTGATACGGTTCTTGAATACGCATGTACCGCTCAGCTCGACGGGTTTACCAACTGTAGGAATGAACATGGCGAGAACAGTCTAGAACTGGATGCTTATTTAAAAGGTTGACACTCTTCAAAATATCGTGAACTTCGGTACAGGGCTAAGCTCACCTACACCGGTCACCCTGAAGAACTATTTCTTTATATAATGAGCAACTGTTGCTACGACTTAGATTATTATATTTCAACTGCCGATATGCATTGTGAAGAGTTCACGATTGAAAAGCTCGGATCAGTAAAAATAAACCCTCGATTGGAAAAGTGTGTTTTATAAACTTGAATTTAATAGTGATGTTGTGGCTAACGACACCCTCTTTGTGCGTGCTTTTGATTGTATTCTGTCCGTGTTTAGTGATAACTTGCCAACCGAATGTAAAGTGGGCACAAAATAGTCTTCAACGAATTAAAGGCCCTTTAGCATCAAGTATATGCATCCCTATAACTTGAGCGGTGAAATAATGTTAAATCGTATTTATTGTATAGTGCAAAGCAACAATGATGTAACTGTGGACTCCATCACGTGCGAGTTTAATATTTTAGTTAAGCGCAGTAGAACAAAGTATGTATTTTGATGTATACCGTTTTGAATGTACAGGGTGTCCATAAATGATTACCCTGATTAAAAGCATGCTATAACTTTTAAATAAACACGTATTCAAACAGTTTTAATCATAAGTAGATAAACATACAAAGTTTTGATACATAGTTAATGAACTTAATAAGCTTCCACATGTGCACCCCTAGTCATTATCCTCGTCAATGCTGTTCAAAATGTCAATAGCGAATTGTTCACGTTTTGGACGGTCATTAAGCTTTAGTTCTTGAACAATTTGTACCTTGTAGGCGTGTAACTTCAAACGTTTGTGTAACACCTTGGGCACCGTAGACTTTGGTATCTTTAGTTGGCATGAAGCTTGTCTCACCGATTTCCTTGGTGACCGTGTGAAAGCAGTTTGGATGTTTTCCACCGTCCCATCGGAAACTGATGGTCTACCACTGCTCTTTCCCTTTTCCACGTTTCCAGTTTCTAAGAATTTTTTCATCCACGACTTAATTAACTTCACATCAGGTGGATTCTTTCCATACTTTGTTCTGAACCTTCGCTGAACACTAACAGGAGATTTTGTTTCTGCAAGCCACACAACACATTGTGCCTTCTCTGTCACAGACGCCATCTTAACTGAACAGCTACTACAGCACTCCTAGCGGCGAATGCGGTAGACGAAACACACCAGCACAAACCCAATGCGTGTACGAGATCACCTGTAAAAAGAAAACGGATGTAAGATTCGTCATTAAAACATGAGCATACTGTTTTCAGGGTAAACATTTATGGATACCCTGTACATTTATTTCCTATGTATTTGTTAAAATTTTATTATTTAATATAACTGTATATAGATTTCTCCTGTACTATTATTATTTAAGAATGTATATATTTATATATATCGTTTAAAGTGTATATAGAATTCTTCTGAACTATTTTGATTGTATATTTATTTTCTATATATTTCATGAAATTAATTCCAATAATTCGTCTAAATAAACAGAACGTAGTTTAGTTTTATTATCCAATAAAAGCTTTCCTGGGTGTATATATAAACGATATTAAGGAATAACTGGGGTGATGGGAATATATCTAAACGATGCATGTTTGCTACAATATATAGGTGTACACTATACCAAATGGCTGGTTACGCCTTCTAAACCAACTGGCGGATTTCTAAGCCATCTGTCAAGCACATCTCCATTAATTAAGCAGCACAATCTGACAACTCAATAGGTGTCAATTCACCACATTAAACAGCACACCCATCATAAACATCAATACAACACTCAAGACATTTAATCAGATCATCAATAATGCAAATAAATACATACCCAAGGGCAACATTAGGAAAAACAACTCAAATTACACTAGAGAAATAGCTCACCTCATAAGGCAACGTAACAACCTCAAACATAACACACACAAACCACACACAGAAGCCCTAAGACAGCAGATACAACAGCTCAACACAGAAATAAACAACAAACTTAAAGAAAAACAAACAAAAAAACATTTAGGGAATTCATAACACTAAACCACTCCTCAGATACATCCAGGCTATACAAGACTAAACAGCATTACCCACTCTAACAGCGGCATTCACACCTCACACCCGTCACAAGCGGCTAGGTATCTGTCTCAGCCAAAATAATATCCCAATATATACACAAGCTAACATTCTAGTTAATCACTACGCAAAGATAAGTCACTTAAACAGAGACAACAACCAGAAACACGCAGAGACAAACAGCCAGACACAAGAAAACCTAGACTCGACACGACCATCACACTCTTCAATACAGACCAGACCACCAAGATCAAAAACATCAAGAATTCGAAGGCTACTGGACCAGACAACATATCTAACATACATCTTAAGCACTTGGGCCCACAGGGAATACTAGCTCTCACAAACATCAGCACATATTCATACCAACACTATTATTCCTGACATGGAAACAAGGTAAAATTATTACACTACTCAAACCAAACAAAAATCCAACAAAACCAGCTTCCTATAGACGCATTACTTTACTATGCACACCTTCCAAAGTAACAGAAAGACTAATCTTACAAATCACCAACCCACACATACCACTATAGCCGACTCAATATGGATTCAGACCTCACCACTCAACCACGACATTACTCACTCACCTCA
>JAJOZX010002779.1:57500-102500 GCA_023014485.1 Bathynomus jamesi
AGGCCCGTTATAAAGCCGTGATTGAAGCTATACACCATAGAAGTTCATACATCCGTAACAAAAAACTTTACATCTTAAACTTCGAAGGGAGCAAAAATTTCTAATAGCAGCATCATACACAGTCGAAATCGGACATTTTTAACTCTACGCTACATTATATAGATATTAAAGCATTTCGTAAAGCAAATTCAGGGCCAATTGGTGGAGAACCCCGAAAGACTGACTCGGAATCTACTCGTACGTCTACACTACTAGTTCCGTAATGTATATACTTCGTAGGACGCGTAACGAATGAAACCTATCCTTTCCTTCATATTTCTACACTAAATACCGAAGACGCCAAAATAATGGGCAAATAAACGCGTGATGCCTCATCATACCGGATAAGGGAAACATTACCGCTTAATAATGACGGAAACTACGATAAAAGCAGTGACGAGAGTAAGACTAACCTTCCGTAAAACTCTATAATACCGTATTGCATGCTCGTCTTTTGACATTACACTCAAACCAAAAGATAGCGAAACGACAAACGTACAAAACACAAACGGATTCTTTCAAACAAATGATAAAATTAAGATAAATATGGGTTATGAAGATAGTGCCAAAAAATAAAGGGGACAATTACTGAAACGAAATGATAGGCAAAGAAAAAAAAAATGCGGGACCAAGTGCTGCACAGTGCACCTTCAGAAAAACGAAAGAATGGCACGATTAAAGAAAAACCTGAAATGAGGAAAAAATTCTTTCATTAAAATGAAAAAGCAAACACTATTACGAACCTAATTAACATAAGCTAAACCAAATAGGTCCTACAGACCACAACTATCATAAAATAAAACATTTTCTGTCCATCCTATTGCGAATGTTTCCTTATAGTATACCAATATATATATATAATATATATATATATTATTTTGTGCGCACGCTTCTGCAATGACACTAAACATGGCAATTTTCCAGCTAATTCTGAAATTTCCCGAGACAGTCTAATATGGTCATATTTTGCGCGAAATATGCGGTTCTCGGGAAAAACTCTTAACAGGGGAAGGGTGGGTATAAACCACTTTCGCGACATCCGAAATGATATAGTCTCCCATCCAACTAACTACAACCCATACCCAATGTATGTCGCTTAACTTCGCTTATCTCGAGAGAAACTGTCATGGTCACGACGAAGCCCTTTCATGAAATGCGAAATTTTTTTCTTTTGACGAAAACGAGCAAAAATTACCCAATATATTATATCGTTAAACCTAATTAACGTCTTTTTATATAATTACTATGAATGGTAGCTATCACGTTTAAAAAAAACAACCAGAATCCAGTCCAAAGGTTAATTAATTAATTAGGCTTAAAAAATAAATAAATAACGATTCAATAACACAGGTCAACAAAAAAACTTTTTTTTTCGTTGCCAAGGAAATTCGTACGAATTTAGGGTATTTTGGGGTTGCTGAATTCCAAAATGAAAGTAGTTTTTCCGATTTGGCTCTAGTTCTTGAGATAATGAATACCCTCAATTAATAGGAAACGTAACCATAACGCGTGCATATGGGAAACTACCGGAACATTCTAGATGGTGAGACCGAATAAAATGCCATTATGTATTTCATGTGTTTACTTTTGTATGATTTGAGACAATTTCAATGCGATTTGTAAGTAGGCTCCGCCTGAACATTAAATGTTTTGCATTTTTACCTGTTTCAATGGGGTACCAATTATCTCATAAATTAGAGCCAATCTAGCAAAACCGATGTCATATTCGGAATCAGCACCACAAAGTTACCCCAAAATCACTCTAATATGATTGGCAATAAAATGAGTGTTGACCAGTGTAATGAGAGGCACTGTCTGACCGTGTTTTAATTACAAACTACAGTAAACTTCTCTCAAAGTGTAATTCATTAGTTTTTGCTTTAAACTGCCAATGTAGGCCAGAAATAATATATTTATATATATTACAAATATTTATATATAATCTTATCTGACAATTGTGAGTATAGAGCTTAAGTAGGCCATACACTTAATTCTGCTACAACGCCTTATGCCAGACTACATCTGATTTTAGTGACAAAATCGGGAAGTTACTGTGGGTTAGATTAAGTTAGTATAAGGTTGTAGCATATATTCTGCTCGATTTTTGAGTTTATTCACAACAAAAATTAAATGACTGACAAATTAATCAATATAATTCCCTTCTTTTTCTATAACCTCCTCCCACCTGTCGAAAAGTTTATGCCACGTTTGAAGAAATCCCTTGGTTTCCAGTTAAAAAAAGCGATCACTTCGTTTTCGATAGCTTCCCTGGATTGCAACTTTTGTCGATCTAGGTGGTGTTGCAGACTTCTGAATAAATGGTAGCCTGAAGGTGCGATGTCCGAAGAATAAGGTGGATGCGACATTTTTTTTCCAACCAAATGCCTCCAATTGGGCAGTGGTAATTCGAGCAGTGTGACTGTGCGAGGGTGCGCGTTATCCTGGTGGAATAGAACACCTCTACGATTAATTAATGCGGGATGTTTTTCTTGTAATGCCATATTCAATAGTCGGAGTTGTTGGCAGTAGACTTCAGCTGTGATTGTTTGGTTATCTGGCAGAAGCTCAAAATGAATCATTCCTTGCATACCCCACCAAACGGATAGCAAAATTTTCTTTAGATGGGGTCCATTCCTTGGCTGAGGTTTAGGCTTTGTTTCACGGCTAAGCCACTGATGTCGACGCTTAATATTGTTATAGAGGACCCATTTTTCATCCCCAGTGAAGATCCGATTCAAAAACGGTGCCTGCAGTTGCCGAGAATGCAGTGATGTGCAAATATCGATTCGATGTTGAAGATTCACTTGTGACAAATCATGCGGAACCCATTTTCCAACCTTCACTACTTTTCGTAACTTCAAATGACGATGAATGGTCATATGGCTCACGCCGAGTTGCAGGCCAAGTTCTCTTACAGTTACCGTTGGGTTTTCCTCCACTGATGCTTTCAGCAACCCTTCATCTAACTCATTTGGTCGTCCTGTTCGTTGGTAATCTTTCAGACTGAAGTCTCCATTTCTGAACTTCTCAAACCATCTCCTACACATCCATTCGCTCACAATATTATTTCCAGAAACTCAATGTTTTTTGCGGATTCACTAGTGTTAGATCCTTTATGGAACTCATACAGCATCACCTGTCGAATATGCCCTTTCGTGGGCTCCATGTTTTTTTTTTCAATTACTGTAATATCGTAGGGGTGGCGTTGTAACTGTATGGAAAAACATCAGAAAATATTCATTAGCGTAGTCCTACACTAGCCTAAGTCATTCTGTATCGTGATAAAACCTGCGCGAACCTGTCGCCGCGTGTATTTTGCAATATTTCTAAAACTATTTCACATTATCTTGAGGTTATTCTATTGTCTATCGTCCTTTTTCTAATCGAGCAGAATTTACGTTACAACCTGATATTTTAGTGTCATTCATACTTCGACTGAGCAGTTAGCCCTTTTAGTGCCTGAGGTACCTTCCTGGTTTGGAATTTGCAGTTATTAATATAAACAAACCGATTTAAACCTCTCTACCCAATTTTGATTAGTGCTTTTTTTTTCTTTTCTTTTAAGCAGTCTTACAGCGTCCACAAATGTGGACAATGGGCATTCTGAGAACTGTACAGGGTGTCCCAGAATTAACTATCTATTTCAATGAAATCGGACATTTTTTAAAAACATTTATGTTTGTCATGTTTAATATGTGTTAAAAATGTATAAATTTCTAAATTTTTTTCATAGTTTTATTTTCATTCTCTTTCAGAACCCTATTAATAATGAATACACAAGAACGCATCTTTGTTGTAACATCCCGTATCAAAGGAATGCAATGTAATGAAATCAGAGAAAAATTTACAAGAAGATTCCACAGAACCGGTCCTACAGACAAAGCGATTCGTGAACTTGTGAACAAATTTAAAAGAACTGGATCCGTACACGACGAGGTGGGAAGAGGACGCCCAAGGACAGCACGTAACAGTACCGAACAGGTACGACAATTGTGAGGATGAACCAACAACTTCGGTTAGGGAGGCCGATCGAAGACTCAACATATCCAAGACAACAGTTCATAGAATCTTGCGTTCGACACTGATGAAAAAGGCTTATCACATTCAAGTAAATAAAGTTTTGACTTATGATTTATAAATCTATTTGTTTTTGCATCATAATTTAGTAATAAACACAAAATTATGTCAGTTTTTATTAAATTTGTCCAATTTCATTGAAATAGTTAATTCTGGGACACCCTGTATAACAGTCTCAAATGAGAAAAAATACTGCCCTCTATTGTCTCAATTCAATGGTGCCCAATTTGTCCATATATAAGGACAAGAGAAATTTGTCGATATGTCAACTAATCAGATGTCAGACATTGCGTAGCAATGTGACTGATGTAAAATTGGCCACTTATGTGGACCAAAGGCATTAAAGGGTTAAAAAGCTTACCGAAAAAACTAGTTCAAATCCACTTTGCGGTCATTATGCGAATGGTCATAGCCCAAATTAAGGTTTATTTCACATTTTTGTTCTCTCTCTCCACCCAGAAATTAGCTGCCACTAAGGTAAAGTTTGTGGTTGTACCGAGTAACGAGTTGAGCTTGAAAAACAAACTCTTAGTTTCGCATAATTCACATCTTTTTATCGGGATATTTCAGGTGAGAAATTTTTCAATATTTTTCACAGAATTCTAGTCCATGTCTCCGAATAAAAGGACACTCATTCAGTGTACCTTCTTAATAAGCAGAAATGCTTCTCGTTATACAACTTTCCCAAAAGAAAAGCCTAAGCTGCTCGTGCTAGCGAGTTACGGATTGCTATTCCTATCTAACCAAACTAGAACCACGTCGGAATGACATCAACGTCCCCTCCTATGTTTGCGACCTTTACCTTTGATGCAAGAACCTGATTCTCGCTCTACCTGGCGTGATCATACATACGTGTATGAAATTTCATCAATTTAAGTCGAGTGGTTCAAAAGTTATGGCGCGGGCCTTCATTATTTGACTTTAATGCAACGACCTGATTCTCGTTCGTGACACATCGTCTGGTGGTGATTCATATATATATGAAATTCCATAAATTTATGTGACAAACACACGGACAGGTACAATGCAGTATGCCCCCTCCAAAGTTTTTGGTCGAGGGCATAAAAAATAAGGAGCCTAAAGGATACCTGGAAATCGCAGTTAAGAAGAGCTGTGCTCGTTACTTTATAAATGTAATGCCGTTACCGTTAGTTACCATTTTTAAGAGGTAACGAGTAACGGCACCGTTACTCATTACCGTTACTTTTAATGAAATGAAATATATATATATATATATATATATATATATATATATATATATATTATATATATATATATATATATGCATAGGTATATTATAATTTATATATACATAAAATATTATATAAACATTCGCTTGTGCGAGTATGTGTTGGTTTGTATCCACTGGTTAATGCATAAGCTATGAAGTCTCTGCATGCCTTCATTGCGTTATTATGACTTATAAGGGATAATATTTAAAAGAAGTGAAAAAATTACTCTAAGATTTATTACTAGGAATTGCAACATAAAGGATGTAGCATTAGGGTGTGTCAATTTTGGGGGTGAAATGACTAAATTGAAAATCATGTGATTTGGTAGCAATTTAATGTAATCATTTGGCATACAAAATAATATCCTTGCTTCAAAAACAATAAAAAATAACTCCTACCTACATCACTTTTAATTCAAAAATTCCATTTTTCCATAAATTCGTAACAAAATAACAAATGTGCACAAACATCCTGTCAACATTTAAAGTGGCAATAAGATATCATTCAGAGTCTTTATTTGAAAGTAACCAATGCAGTCTTGTCCTTTTTGCTGCGGTCCCTTGACATCAGCATTCGGCTTGCTACTTGCGCTTTGATGTAGCCTTCTCGCCTCTCGTGACTGTAAACTTGACTAGCTGCTTCTGTGACCATTTTCACACAACTCTCCACACACTGAGTGTGAGAAGGCCACTTTGGCACTTGCATTGGGGCCTCTTAAGTTGTGTTAAATCTTTGTTATACATGTTGTCAGTGGTGGCTCCAAAACTTCCGAACTCAAGTTAACTAATTCTGACAATTTCGTGGCATTGACGTTTATCGGAGGTACCTTCTTTGTTTGAACAGACCAGTCTCCCAGCTGGTCATCATCTAAGTGATGTTCCTCTAAGCTTCAGAATGATTTCCACAGCCTCAGTTCGCGCTTTGGTACATTGGCTGCAGAGTATTGCTTGCAAAACTGCCTCTGGCCTAGCATACCAAGCGGACCTTCTCACCACAGGTAACACGATGTCCACCACTACTTTCCTTTGGGTTCTCAGTAGCTGTAATTGAAACGATGTGGTTGGGCCCCTCCATCCACATTGGATTAAGTTTTACATTGAACCAGTGAGGAAGATAAAACCCAATAATAAACTCAACAACAATCAACATCAAATTCTGTAGCATTCTGCCTTTCAGTGCATGTTTGGAAACCCAAATCCTGCAGAAACGAATCGCTGTAGTTAACCAACGACTGTGACATACGGGCCCAATCTCCAAGAGAGCCAGATTTTGAGGCAACTCTCCTGATCTGATTGCTTGAACAATACGATAACTAGTGATGGGACGATTAATCGGAATCGGAATCGAGAATCGGAAGAATCGAGCATTTTTCAGGAATCGGAATCGAGAGAATTGTACTATGATTTCCGATTCTTAAAACGATTCTTTAACTTTTAATTGAACCAGTTTTGCAATGTAAACTTTAAAATTTAAATGAAAGAGGATAACAAATTTTATTTTTATTGTATTGTAGCTATACATTAAAACATGTATATCCATGATGTGTAATCAAGAAGATTAAAATGAATTGTTACAACTTAGTTGATTTTTATTTTTAAATCAATCTATTATAATTTATAATTTATATTACCATACTCATAATGTAAATAGTTAATCTTACCAGAGTAAAATATGACAATTTCCAGAAAAACAAGTATAGAATTATATTTAAAAATATTGAGAATCGGAATCGAGACTTTATAGTGGTATCGGAATCGGAATCGTTAAAAATTTGGGTATCGTCCCATCACTAACGATAACCGTAAGAGTGATCCGTGCTGAGGTCTTTGATAACTTCTTCAGACAACACTGGAAGGGGAGGGCCTACTTGGACCTTTGGAAATTTTGTATTTATTTCTAATTCCGTTGCTTCATCTAGCATGTTGCCAAGGGGGCCTGACCATTCTTGTTGCTCTTTGTAGGACCATCAAGTTCCTGGATGAGACGAAGAAGAGGTAGTTCCCCCGTGTGCAAATCACATACAATCCAAACAAGCCTTCTTCCAAGTTTTTTTCTCTAAATGCGTCATAACACCCCCCTGCCATCCAGTGTTCACCGCAGTTGAGTCTCCACCAACGGCCTGCAGTGGACTGTCAAGTCTTCTTTCTTGAAGCCAACATCATATTTGATCAGCAATTGCCTCTGCATGTTTCTTGCCTTCTACTTCTGCTTCAGGAACAAAGTGAAACAAATAGCGGCCACCAGGTTCGGAACACACAGTAGTGTTCTTCTTTGATGAGACCGGGAAACTTTCTGTAGGAGAACTTTTGTGTCATCTCTTCTTCCATCAAACAAAATGCAAGAGAGACCTTCCTCCTTCAAATCTTTTCATGCTGATCAGATATTTCCTTCATTATTTTTTTCTTGTGCTCTTATCATCTTATTATGATCTATCACTAAGGATGTATCCTCTCAGCTGATGAGGCCTGCATCTATCCAAGCGGCAGTGGCAATCTCTGCAGTCTCTCGTAGCCCCGTATGGTGGCGAATAATGGCAAGGGCAATGTTTGAGATGTCTTTAGTGTTGTATTTCATTCTCTTCGGCGAAGGTTCAGATGGTATTTTGGAGCTATCATCTGATGTTGCTTCTTTCTGTTCATCTGAAGAGCTTTCAAAGTGAGAAACCTCTTGATAGAGCTCTTCATCTCTTTGGGTGGCTTCTTCACTCTTCTTTTTCTTCCTTTCTTCACTCTCTCTCATTTTCTTTTTTCTTAGCAATAACAATCTGTTTTTTGTTTTCTGAATAATCTGCCGAACCAATCTGCATACTTCCTTGGCCTCCTGCCTTTGTTCTCTGCGCCTTTATGAAAGCCAGCTCCAAAACAGGGATCTTCTTCTCACGAGGACAGCGACAATCAATGTGAGGGTGAGGTTCTCTTCTGCATGAGGGAGAACAATTGGCTTCAGAACACAACTCTATGGGACACTAACAGTTAAAAATGTCAAGAAGAGTATCAAGTGTGTGCAGAAATTTATTTTTCTTTGCTAGTTTTCCTTTACCAAGTGATGTCTCAACTGCTTTGTGCCACAGCTTTGTTAATTTTAGCTCAATAGTTCTATACTGATTGAGTACAGGTGGTTTGAATAACACATTAGCTTTCTTCCACTGATGCAGAGGGGGAATCATGTCCCTTATGAGCTCTTTCTCTGTGTAGTTCCTTCTATCCTTTGTATTTTGTTCACGGAGGAGTAACCCTAGTCTCAGCATGTCTCGCACTGTTGGTAGTTCTGATACGGGAAGCTCCTTGCCTGTACCGACTAACAGGCTCAAGTGGCATGACGACTGACCTCTTGTCTTCAATTTTGGCATCTTAGGAATATCTGAAAAGAAAGAAAAACATTTAAGTATTTTATATCAATTACGATGTTTCAAAGTTTAGTCATTCGATGTTCTAAAATTCAATAAAAACATATTTCATGGGATTACAACATAATTAGACAGAAGAATATGATAATAATAAATAATTGTAATAATCAATAATCCATACTTACAGTTAAACTGTAGTATTCGTCTAGTAGAATAACTATGAAGTAGGTACAAGAGCAACAACAGCAAACCACCGTCTATGACATCTAAGAGGCAACTGAGGACTGAGAGTGAGGGACAGTTCTATTCATTTTGTGACTTGTACATTGTACAACAACTATATGACCTTGAAAACACTCCATATGCAATCAGTGGGATAATTCTGTGACAGATGAATAGGTAATCAATTTATGTCCTATTATTTAGTAAGAGAGTCAGTTTCTGAAACTAAGGTAAAATTGATGTAGGTAAGGGTTATTTTATTTCATTTTGGTTGGCCAATTTCAAGTTTTGACATGGAGAGACTATATTTTCACTACCAAAATTGATTTGAAAAAAGTTGACAAAATTGACACACCCTATGTAGCATACGATTGATGCTAATTTAATAATGCTAGAATACACCAGGAAAGTTTAGTTTTGCAAAACAATAATACGAAATACTAAAGAAATGAATCAAATGAGTTATTGTGCATGGCAATGATAATTGACATTTATTAGCTAAATATACAAATTTAAGAACTATTATTCAAAAGATCTTTATTGGCCTTTAAGAAAACAAGCTTCTCAAAATTTGCATCTAAGAGCGAGCCTCGTTCCGGACGCAGTATATCCTTCCCCTACTGAAAAAAAACCGCTCAACAGCGGCACTAGATGGTATAGGAGTGTTAAGTTTAATAAACGTGGATGGGAAGGATGCAGAGCTAACGTGCCGTGAAGGCCCAGATGAGAGGAATGACGAAACCTCTGTTGAACTTAGGTCCCTCCCTGCTCCAGTAGGGCATATCATACTTTTCCTAGTCCGAATTTCACACTGGCTAATATGTATTTTTATGTAAAATTTAATTCTAAGGGGTTTCTTTTCTGCAACTTTCCCCAAAAATCGCGTTATGTTCAAAATTGCGGTTTTCTGTTTTGTGTTGAAATACCGAATATTCAATTTAACACAACCTCATATTTTTAACCCTTTGTCGTAATTTGTTGCCACTTAGACACATTAACTTTGCTTAACTCTTACACAGGTTTAATACATACATACATAAGAAAAAAATCTACTCCATTTGAATCTTTAACCATTTGGATGCAGAAGGCGAAGTTCAACATTCTCTCAATAGATGGCTCTGAGCAATTACGCCAATTATAATTGTGAAGTAGAAGTGAGTGGACGCCATTTTTTTCGGTAAGGCCGGTCATCTTTCCAAAGACAAGGCTTACTTGGCCATAGATGACATGAGAGTCTGGAGGGCCAAGGAGGAAGTAATGGCCTCATCAGTTGAAGCTCTCACGCAGAGGTCAAAGATGATGATCTCTGGGATATTCTTTGATGGCAAGCAGGATAGGAACACAAAGGTGTTGAAATATGACGAAGTGACAGGGAGATTTCATCCTGGCAAAGTGATCGAGGAGCATTACACTATCACGTGGGAGCCTCAAGAAAGTACCTCTTCCATTTCACTGCCAAGGAACCTGAGGAAGGAGAAAAGCCTGCTCATAAGATCGCTCAGGACCTGCATGAGTGGCTTCTGGATCACGGAGCTGACGAGAGCCTTGTAATGATTGGAGGAGATACTACCAACACCAACACGGGGTGGTCTGGAGGCGCCATAGCCCGATTGAAGATGCTGGGTCGCAAGTACCACTGGACGATCTATCAGCTCCATGTGAACGAGCTCCCCCTGAGGCACTTAATCAAGCTGGACGGCCCTGTAACCCCGGTCAGGCTTCAGTGGGCCTATTGGAAAACTTCTTGAGAAAGTGAATGAACTTGGTCAACTTCAACTTCAAACCAGTGGAAGGAACTGAAGATATCATAGAACTGCCAGTAGAGATAGTCAAATCTCTCTCCACAGACCAGCACAACTGTTATCTTCTGATCAAAGCCATCAAGTCTGGAAGTCTCAGTCCACAAGAGAAGATTAGAGGAGGAGGAGACTTTGGTGATACGACAGTGAGGCCCCATAAAAATCCCAAAGTCAATCTGCAAGCCACTTCACCTGAGGATCTCATCAACTGGGAATCAGAGAATATTTACGAGCCTATTTTCACCTGCAAGATGACCTTGACTGAGCTCGAGGATCTCAGGAAAACTTCACTCAAAGTGGACGCTTTCTCTGTTCATACTCAGTCCTGCGAGAGAGAGCTGTACAGGAAGTCTCAACTGCTTCCCAAGCTGTGTACGGTCACGAGAGGAGAGATGGGTGGGTGAGAGCCACGATAGACCATCGAGAAATGCTCCCAGTGTTCAGATCGAAGCAGGACATACTTAAGAGCTTTTCAGGTTCGAGTGGCTGATGAAGAGGCAGAAGCCATCGTTAATGCTCATAAGAGCTGAAAGTCCTCATAAGCAATGTTCCCTCTAAGGTGTGCGCGTGCGCGCGCGCACACGCGTTGTGAAACCCGCGCACACAGCAAAATAAAATGCGCACAGGCTCAAGCGTATCATGAGTCACGACAGTAAATGAAGTAATTTAAAAAATATACCGTCACACAAGGTCTGACTGACCATTTGCATCAACATACTCTATAGTCATTCTTTTAAGTATTAACAACTTCCGCCCAACTTCGCCGACGTCCGCGCAGTATAAACCTTCTCTTCTTATTTTTGCTTAAAAACGAATAGTAATTATCTCATAATTCATAAAGAAAAATAATTTTATTCCTATTTTGTGAATGGATAAAATCGTGTATTAATCTTGATAGTCTATTTTAAATTGCTAAAAATTGTTTTGAGAAATGATAACTAAAATAGTCATTTTCAATTAATGTTATTTTTATTTTATTTTGTTGAATTTTATTTTACTATTTTTTGTTTTATTCATATTTTTAGAATGGATAAAATGTTTTCTTTTTTAAGAATATATAATATCGTAAACAGTTTTTTAATATCCATTTAATAGTACCGTAATGATCAAGCTATCACCTTATGGAAATAATATTTATTAAGTATTTAATATATTTCATTTTGAAGATAATAGCGCTCAGAAAAGTTTGCACAATTTTTCACCATGAATCTAAATGTATACACAACGAAAATTTCTTGCGCACACGGACTAAAAAAAATTAGAGGGAATATTGCTCATAAGATCATATCAGATCTTATGAGGCCACGCTTTTCAGGGATCCAGGAAAAACAGGCTTGTCAGCCTACACGTGGAGGTGGCAAGTCTCCCGCTACTCGATCAAAGTAGAGCTGGTGAGCCGCGCCTATTCTTTGAAGAAAAACTTAAAATTCTTAAGTTTTACGTGAAATCAACATTTTTTTCCAGCACCCAGAGGTGTTAAAACACCCAAGAAAGCAAGGATGAGGTCAGAAAAGCAGCTTTTAGACTAAATCATATGCAGAACAGCTGCGCGCTTTGGTTTGGGTGCCCTGAGGCTGCGTTAGGCAGCCTTCAAATCAGAAAATCGCGATTTTGACCATGAAAATGAGATTTTTCTGAAAAGTTGCAAATAATAAACCCATCTTAGAATTAATTTTTACATAGGAATACATATTAGCCACTTTGTTTTCCAAAAATTTCAACCCTGAACCCAGAGTATGATATGCCCTACTGCTCCAGGGTTCTTCGCCTTTTTGCTTTGACAGTGCTGTCAGTGTAGGGGGAGAGGGTGGATGGGGGTAGGCTGCCAGCATGCCAACGACCAACATGCACACCTCGCTCATAGAGAAGGGACAAATTTTTAACGGTTAATGAATAATGAGAGGATCGAAAGAAACTAATTGCGAGCTACGATAAAAAAGTAACGAGTAACGACTAACGAATGTATCTCCCTAAAAAAGTAACGTCGTTACTGAAAGATTTACGCGATTTGAAATGTAATGCCGTTACCACTACCGTTACTAAGAAAGTACCGCGTTACGTAACGGCCGTTACTTGTAACGCGTTACTGCCCAGCTCTGCAGTTAAGATGAACACTTAAAGGGCCATGCTCTTAAACTATACTACCGCTTAACAAGAAATTTTTTTCCTAATTTACGCTTCAAAAGGTGTATAGTCCAAAGTTTTCTTGTCCACGAATCGAGTTTAGTTTCGGAAAAATTCAAATCCCAACAACAGGAAATTAAACGATACCTTTACTATTTCCTATAACCTATAGGAGAGAAAGGAGTGGGGTAAAACGGGATACTTAGTGCTAAACTGTTTGTAATTCCTATGTTCCTGCCTCAAAATATCTGATTTTTCTAGTCTCAAGACTTATCGTGTCCACTTTAAATTGTTACTATCGATTTGTTTTCATTGTTAACTGTTGGTGTACGACTCACTACGAGTCTTTTCCCCAGAGGAGAGAGAGAGAGAGAGAGAGAGAGGCACTCTTTTTATCCCACTAGTAGGTTAAACGGGGTACATGTGTAAAATTGTGGTTATAAAGGTTTCTACAGGAAAGGAAATGCTTTGCATATTTTATTTCAAACGAAATAACATTAGTCAAAAAACCTTAATAGGCCTACATAAAAGTAACAAGTCCTACAGTTAATCAGGCCAGCGAGCCACTCACGAATTAACTACATCACAGCACTCCTCCAAAAATTAAATATTTTCTAATAACGAGCACACAAAAGTGTGTCTATTGCACGGATTCCACCTCTATACCGACGACACATGGTTGAACAATTAGTAAGTGTATTCACAACTTCATAGCACCACCCGATCAGAAAAGGAGTGTGCCCTGTTTTATCCTACCACCCCGTTTTATCCCACTTTCCCCTATTGAGAGTTCCGCAAGCACTGGTGGGATACCATACTTCGGGTTTTGTAGTCAGCGTGACGATGTATGAACACGCCTTAGTATTAGTACGAAGAACACCAAACTATACGTTTGGCCAAAAAAAAAAAAAAAAAAAAAAAATTCTTTTTAGAGAAACCTAATCCACATGGGGTTTTTCCGGTTAAAAAAAAAAACTTTTTTCATTACTGTAGTTAGAATTCCTTTGGGAAAAGTGTACTCCCGTATCCAATTCCAATGCACCGAATGCATGGGTTAGTTACAGCAATTGTGTACAGTACTTTCAGGGCTCAACTGCAATAGCAACCTATATTAATACAGTGAAGAGTGCGATGATTGTTTTTTGTATCACCTTGTATCAAGTGGCAAGTGCAAAGCCAAATCTTCACATAATGTTTCACTATTTACTCATATTACAGGCATTATAATTTATTACACAGACAGACAGGACAGAATTAAACTTAAAGCTCTGATTATTTATTCCTACTCTAATTGTGCAGAATTGACAAAATGCCAAAGCTGTTTGGAAGTGGGAAAAAACGAGTAAAAGTGACGTTCTCTCCTCCAATCCTGGATGTATACAAAGGAAATCCTTCAAAATGGTAGACTCTCACGAGGAGGAGAACGGACAAGGTTGAAAAATTACCAGAGAACTTCCGCGATTTCTTTTCTCGTCTTTTAATCTGTCCTCTCAGATCAGCAGCCATTCAGAGTTTTTTCTTCCTTTGATATTGTCTGGACAAAGCTGCGCGACAGACTGGGGCCACAGAAGGCAGGAAAATTAGTGAAAATGTACAAATACCGGCGAAGCTCACGCAGCGATGCAACTGGAGAGGACGAGTGGTGGTAGTACTGTAGCGTACAACAAAAGGACTGGTTGAGTAATTTAGAGACTGAGGACGTAACCAACTCCTAATTCAATAACGAGTCTGAATTATTTATGTCACGAATTCTATGAAACTGAAATTTTTTAATTACGAATCATTGTCTATTATTACTTTTTGATAAGATGGTTTCACTTTATTTGAATCAACGAATATTTTTTCTGTCAATTTTAACTACTACAAAAAAAAGCTGAAAAAACCCAAATATCGTCGTTTTTTCAGTGTGTTCTCGCGAGTTGAAGTTTATCCACAACCGGTATAGGCGAATCGCGTGAAAAATCTAGAAACCAGAAAAGGGATCTAGTTCCGTCTCATAAACTATAAAATTATTATCGTCCTTCTAATGAATAAAAGCTTTCAAAAGACTGGTAAAATTAACTGCCCCCCCTTACCTTCAACATCAAAATGAAAACGCGTAATTCAGGAGTCTATTCATTCGGGTCCCAAACATCAAAATACCAAACTAAAAATTAAAAAATATTTAAAGAACATTGTGCTCATCGAAATAACATCCTGTTAAAACTATTTTTTAAATTTTCCTCCAACAAATTTGGGTGCAAATAAATTACGGATATTAAAATGGCACATTTTGTAGTAGCAGGTAAAAAAAAAAAAAAAAAGTTCGCCAACAAAATTTCTCAAAAAAACAAACTTGTGAATAAGTTAAGATTAGGTTCCGTTTCACAAATTTTATTAGTCACCAAAAGTATTAAAATATCCCCCAAAACAGATTATTACCAATTGGTTCTCAGATATGTTATGTTTGTAGTCAAACCTTTTCCGAAACTGTACAACAGTAGTAGTGGACAATATTCCCGTGCAGTGGTTCCCAAAGTGTTTAAAACTAAAGACCCCTCTGATATACGAGACGTTTACCGGACCCCTTTTATTTATCATCCCCAAATCGTCGTCTTCCACGACAGATTTGGCTTTTCTCCCTTCGTGATTTTATATATATATATATATATATACTGTATATATATATATATATATATATACATATAATATATATATTTATTTTTTTTTTTGAATTGGGCGTTTACCGCCATTTCCCGCTATATGGTAGCGGATATCATGGCGAGGCGGAATACGAGAAAGAGAAACGGAGACGGAGAAAAGGCACTAGAAAAGGGAGAACAGCGGACTACAGGTGAGAAGCCACCTAAAGCTCAGATAGGATGCGAGATTGGGAGAGGAAGAGGAAAAGACGGTCAAGCGAGAAGAGAGGGCTCTCAGCGAGCATAAGGCGTAAACGTTCGGGGAGGGGGAAATCAGAAAGGAACGGAAAAGCGCGACGACGTACTGACGACAGGGTGGGGCATTCCACAAGGATGTGAGAGACGGTGAGGGGCGACTGGCAGGAGGCGCAACGAGGAGCCTCCTGCCGGAACATAAGATAGCCGTGCGTGAGGCGCGTATGGCCGATGCGAAGCCGCGCAAGGACGACCTCTTTGTGTCTGGAGCGGTGGAAAGAGGACACCCAATATGACAGACGGGGGCGGATGGACCAGAGTTTATTTCCGGTGGCATCGTCCCAGGACTGTTGCCACATGCGATCGTAAAAGGAACGAAAGACCTGCACATAGTCTGAGAAGGGAAGCGGGCGGGGGAGGGGAGGCAGCGAGGCGGCGGACCGGGCTAAGCGGTCCGCCGCCTCATTACCGGAAACACCAACATGGGCGGGAACCCAGCAGAAGGTGACCCGGATCCGGTGAATGGTGTGCAGGACATGGTACTCCTGTTGAATAAGGCGTACGAGGGGGTCCGGGGAATCATAGCGCTCGAGCGCCTGAAGGGCGCTCAGCGAGTCCGAAAAAATGGTACAGGAGGACCGCGAACAACCCGATACCAGACGGAGGGCTTCCAGAAGGGCAAAGAGCTCCGCGGAAAAGATGGAGGCCTGAACCGGCAGGGGGATACCCCGGGAGGTAGGTGACAATGACGGAGAGAAGACGGCGGCCGCGACACCTGCAGGGGAGCGCGAGCCGTCGGTGTAGACGGGAACGTCGTCCGAATGGACGGGAAGATGGGCCAGAAAAGAAGACCGGAGGACGGCAGGAAGAGACTCCTTACGCAGGCCACGGAGCGCCTGGCAACGGCAGATAGGGGTGGTCCGCCAGGGGGGCGACAGATCGAAGGAGAACGGCAGAATAGAGGGTGGGGGATCCCCAGGGACGAGAAAATCTCGGCCAGAGAGGCAGCGAAATGCCACGTGTCAGGCCGGGGTAGCGCCTGGGAGATCGCGGAGAAGAGTAGGGACTTCGGGAGGCGGCAGATGCGAAGGTAACACTTCGCCATGAGAAGGCCCCGGCGAAGGGGCAGGGGGGGGTGTCCACAGTCCACCTGAAGACTAGCGACAGGGGACGAGCGGAAGGCACCCGACGCCAGGCGAAGGCCACGGTGGAGAAGAGGATCCAGCATACGGAGTGCCGGAGAGGAGGCGGAACTGTAGACCACACAGCCGCAGTCGACACGGGATTGCACCAGGGAGGTGTACAGGCGCAGCAGAGTACGCCTGTCCGCCCCCCAGGTCGTGTGGGACAGATGACCCAAAAGGGAGAGGG
Source organism: Bathynomus jamesi (assembly GCA_023014485.1). NCBI lineage: Eukaryota > Metazoa > Arthropoda > Malacostraca > Isopoda > Cirolanidae > Bathynomus > Bathynomus jamesi. The sequence continues at coordinate 74,587 of JAJOZX010002779.1, forward strand.
TGCGGCGAGATGTTTGCCGCAACCGCCTAAGGTGTGGAACCCAACCGAAAAATCCGTCGAGGGTCATACCCAGGAATCTAACGGATGGGACGAGGGGAAGAGGAGTGCCGGCAAGGGTAAGAGCGAAGGTATGCGACAGACGGAGGCGCCGAGGACGGAAAAGCATACTGGAAGACTTAGAGGGTGAGAAAGCATAGCCAACCGAGGACGCCCAGCGAACCACCGCATTGATGGCTAGCTGGAGCCGACGTTCAGCCAAAGACGGGAGGCGGCCAGAGCAATAGATAGCCAGGTCATCGGCATAGAGGGAGCTACGAACGGATGTAGGCAGGACCGTAGCGACTGTGTTCATCACGAGTGAGAAACACAAGACGCTAAGGACACTACCCTGAGGACACCCTCCTCCAACGGAAAGCGGTCAGAGAGGGCAGAACCGATGCGGACGCGGAAAGAACGGGCGGACAAGAAGTTATAAATAAAGGAAGGGAGAAAGCCTACGAAACCCAGGGAGCGTAAGCAGTCAAAGACCGCGCTCCGCCGGGTAGTATCGTAGGCCTTCTGGAGGTCGAAAAAGACGGCGAGTACAAATTGACGCCGGGAGAAAGCCTCCTGCACGTCATGGCTAAGGAGAAGGAGGGGGTCGGTGGTAGACCGGAAGCGCCGGAAACCAGCCTGGGTAGCAGGGTACTGGTCACTCGCCTCCAAGGTAAAGGACAGCCGCGAGGCGACCATCGCCTCCATCACCTTGCAGGCACAGCATGTTAGGGAAATGGGGCGATAGTTCGACGGGAGTGAGGGGTCTTTATCGGGCTTCGGGATGGGGACGACGATGGACTCACGCCATCGGTCCGGAAATGAACCCTCCAACCAAATCCGGTTATAGAGGTCCAGTAGAAAGCTGAGAGCAGAGGGGTGGAGATGCCGTAAAAGGTCATAGGGGATATTATCGGGGCCGGGGGCGGAGGAGCGTCGGGGGCGGAGGGCCTCCCGAAGCTCTGTCATGTGGAAGAGGTGATTATAGGGGTCATTCCTATGAGGTGGAAATTCCGGTGGGTCGCGGCGGGAGTGGGGGGAATCGGAACTGGAGATGGCTGCAAAGTGCGCCGCGAGTGCGTTCGCGACGGCCTCCGGATCGGACACGAACTCGTCGTCCCCGACCCGAAGCACCGGGGGTCGAGGGGGGACACGGGTCCCCTCAAAGCTACGCACCTTGCGCCAAACAGTCAAGGGGGCAGTCGAGGAGGAGATCCCGGACACGTAACTCCGCCAGGAGGTACGCCGGGCCAGTTTCAGGACCGGACGGGCCACTGCCTTCAGGCGCTGAAATTCTATCTTGTGCTCCAGCTGGCGGTCCGGTAGAAGCGGCGGCCGGCACGGCGCCGCTCCTGAACGGCATGGGAGCACTCTGGGGTCCACCATGGGACGCTTCGCGGTCTGGGGGAGCCAGAGGTACGGGGGATGCAACTGGCGGCAGCCGAGAGGATCTTACTCTCGAGGAAGGCGAGGGCCTCATTGACGGAGGGAAAGGCAGGAATTGATGGCGAGATCGCCGTGCCCCTCGCGTATGAGGCCCAGTCTGCTCGGGCGAACAGAGGTGGGGGGGAGGAGACGGGTCGGGGTAAGACACTGGGAAATGGTCACTGCCGGAAGAATCCGGCAGGACCTCCCAGGTGAACTCCGTCACGATTTCGAGGGAAACCAGGGAAAGGTCGATACAGGTGAAACTGTCATGGGCCGAGTGAAGGCAGGTTGGGGAGCCATCGTTCAGAAAGGTGAACTCGAGCTCGTCCATAAGGGAGAGAAGGGTCCCGGAGAGAAAGGTGGAGCAAACGTCCCCCCAGGCCGGGTCCCGACTGTTGAAGTCCCGAGAATCAGAAAAGGGCGGGGAAGCTGGAGAATTAGGTCACGGAGAGAATCGGGTGGAGGGCGTACGTTAGGGGAGAGGTAAAGAGAGCAGACCGTGAGCTGGCGCCCCAAGAAAAGGCGCACGGCCACAGCTTGCAGGACTGTACGGAGCGGGAGGGGGCGGAAAGGGACGGAGCGGTGCACGAAGACCGCGGCGCCCCCCTCCCCGCCCCATCGAGAGGCGGGGAAGGGAGCCCGCAGTAACCGGACACTCGAGGGAGGGAACGGGATCCCAGAATCGTCTCCTGAAGGCAGAAACACGCCGGACACCTGGAGGCCAGGAGAGAGGAGAGACTCTCGAGGCCTACCAGGAGCCCGCGGATGTTCCACTGCAGGAGCGAGGTATAGGGAGGGGTAGGAAGGTCAGCGTAAAGGATGATTATGGGGTGGGTGGGCCGATCGGGCGGCCCGAGATTAAAGAGGGAATCGGAAAGCCCCGGAGTTCAGTGAGGGACGCCGAACGAGGGCGAAAGCGAGGGTCCCCCCGACGAGGGGGCGATGTGGAACCAGACGCCGGCAAGTCCTCCAGAGGAGGAGTCTCCCGGACGTCCGGGGGAGAGCGATGCAGAGAAGGGGATGTGAGGTATCCAGAATGCCCCTCCCTTCACCGGAGGTGCGGGGGAGGCAGGACTACGAGGGGGAGTGGAAAATAATACCTCACCCAGAGGCATTGGCAGGTCGAGGAGAGAGATGGGGCGGGTCAAACGCGGGGGCGTGCACGTCCCACCCACGCCGACCAGGCGGGCGAGTTCCCCCTCCAGTGGGTCCATCGACCGGGCCGGAGAGGGGTGTATCTCAGCCCCCACAACGAGGGCCGACGGGGACCCCAGGGGGGAGCGTGCATAACGGTTGCGCAGTGGGGACGGTGAGGACACCGGGGCGGTAGGGCGAAGGGGGCGTTTGTGTTTAGGAGAGGAAGGTGATGCGAGGCTTATGGCGTCGAACCTTTCGGGGTCACCACTGGCGCGGCGCTTGCGGCCCCTATCCCTCCGTCGTGCGGCCCGCGTGGGTGACGGCGGGTCACGATCCGGAATGGGGGTGGCTGAAGGCGCCGGTGGAGAGGGCGTAGAAGGGGCAGGGGGGGTTGCCGACGAAGCATCGGCGTTCGCGGAGGGAGCACGTGGGGACGCGCTGGTAGTACGGGGAGCCGCGGTAGGAGTCCGCTGGGCGGCAGAGGATGGACTGGGAGTAGCGGACACGGTGGGTGGAGGCGCGTTGGGAACCGCCGGTGAGGACGGGGTCCGGGAACGGAGAGCCTCGGCGTACGAGGCACCACGCCGGGCCTCGCCGCCACGCAACCGCTCCCGCGCCTCCCGAGCGCTGAGAAACTCTGATGAACAGAGGGCCCGAACCTCCCTTTCAAAGAGGAAGGACGGGCAAGAGCGGGATGAAGCAGGGTGTGGTCCATGGCAGTTGGTGCAGGAAGGCGGAGCAGTACAGGGCAAGGGGTGGGGAGGGCCGCCGCAGCGGACACACAACGGGGCCGGCTGACGGCAGGAGCTGCTCACGTGGCCAAACCTATTACACTGAAAACAGCGCGTAGGATCTGGCACGTATGGTCGTACTGAGAATTCGCACGCTCGTCTCTCACCAAAGCCCCAGAATACCGAAACGGGGGGCACCAGTGAGTCGAAAGTGAGGAGCAGGCGAGGAGAAGGGGCAGTTGGGGACCGCGATCTGTCGGGAAAGCGGTACACCCTCACAACACCCTGGGAGGCGAGGTCAATCTGGAGGTCTTCCACCGGGATGGGTAGAAGACGAGCAGCGTAAATTGTGCCCTGGCACTGATTGAGGCGGGGGTGGGGAGTCACCGTGATCCCGCAGCCCAGGACATCGGGGATAGCGAGCAGAGAGGAGGTTTCGGCAGAGGAACGCGACCTTATCAAAATGGAGCCATCCCTCTGAGGCCGAAGGTCAAAACGCGCCGTCCCCGTCTTCCCATGGATCGCTCGAAAGAGACGTTCGTGGTTAGTGGGGAGGGGCTTGGAGGAGGAGGGGCGGAGGACGAGGAACTTGTCCATCGTCCTAAGGCCGAGTGAAGCCGTCTGGCCAAACACCACCGGAACTTCGAGGGGGCGAGAAGACGAGAAAGGCGGACGGCGACGTCGGGTCCCACGTCCCCCAGGGGCCGAGGGGGCCGGGGACGATGAGGCCCGACCGGAGTGGGAGGCGACCGGGGCCGCGGGCCTCCCACCTGAGGGCGAAAAAGCAGGTGGGTCCCTATCGGGACGTGGAATATGGGGGGATCCAGGGGTCGAGGGGTCCACTGCAGGTCCATCCGCTACTGGCGGGGGTCGGGCAGCGGCGCCACGAGCCTGGGGAAGAGAGGGAGAGGAGGCGTCGGCAAGAAGAGCAGACGGGGTGGGCGAGGGCTGCCGACTGCCCTTACCAGACCCACGGTCCAAAGAGGTAGTCAGAGGGAGGTCAGATGCACAAGCCGGGTCGTCAACGAGGTCCATTAGAGTTGTAAGTGTTTCCATAGAAAATTTTTATTGTAGTTTCGCGCCCGGGGCCGCGGGGAACCGATTACCCGGGGCCCAAGGGGACCAAGCGCACGCCGGCGGGGGGTGGGTGCCTCGTCCCATGCAGGTACCCCCGTTTCAAAAGGGGCCCTTGCAGCGTCGAGAGTTCTCCCCGCCGGCAGCAAAGACCAAGGCCCCCCAGGGTCCCAGGCCTGGGCACCCTACCAGCCAACTTAGTCCGGCCCCGGCCATGGGGGCGAGACCCCCAGCGACCAGCCCCGGCAGCCCACGGGGCGCGCGAAGTGAACAGAGAAAGCAGAAAAAACAGAGGGGGCAAGAAAGAGGGTAAAGAGGGGAAGACAGGAAAGAGGGGGCTGTAGGATAGCAGGGTATGCTAAAAGTCCACTTCGCAACCGGGCGGGGACCCGGCAGGGCCCCCAGCCGCGGCTGACCCCCCTCGCCACATGTAGGCAGGAGCCCGCGGGCGATCCACCCCAGAAAGACCGCCCGCGGGGAGGGGGATATAATTATATATATATATAATATATATATAATATATATTATATATAATATATATATATATATATATATATATATATATATATTTCCACTTCTCTCAGCTTTACACAGTGCTCGCTATTTGAGAATCGCCGATCTAATGGAGGGAATAATTAAATAGGCGAGTTAACCTATTGAGTCGGAATATAAAATGAGAATGAATGTTCTCTCCCTGAACTGCACGAATTACTTTTTACCTTTAAAAAATTGTATGCTGATTCTCAGAGTACTTTCGAATACCTATAAAATAATATTAACGTGAACACTTCGTGCGAGACCTATTGTATTATTCTAACCGAAATATAGGAGCTTGTAGTTTAATTTTTCGCGAGGTTCTAACCTCAGGCTTCGTACTCGGCACTAATAGTCCCAAAATAAAGCAACGAGGGAGACGAGAAGATTTTCCATAACGAGACAGTCCAGAGTTAAGTCGAAAATGAGGACGAGACTCGACCTTCAAAGTCAAACCAAGTGAACTAAATTCAGACAAGACGCGATTAGTGGAGAGATGATCGCATTGATCAAGTTCATTTCTCAATCAACTCGCGCGTTTCTATTCTGTCTAAATTAGAATCTTAACATTTGATGATGGTTTAACTTCCCTCGTAACTTCTATATACGTCGTATGGCTGAGGGGGACCTATGGCTTCACGTGGGATTCGAACCACGACCCAACCAAAGAAAAACCCAGTGAGACGCATTAATGGCCGAAATCTGAAGTCCGACCCGAGACGAATCCAGAAACGTCATTTCAACAAGAAGCTGGCGAATAATGACGTTATCGCGGAACGCGTTAACGTCGTGGCCAGTGCCGCGACGGCGCTTCCGTAGATCAGTGAAGTGAAGTTAAGCAACATTGGGTCTGTAGAGTAGTTGGATAGGATGCGTCTAGATGTAGCGACCCGTGGCTCGGATTCCACGTAAAGCTTTAGGTCCCCTACGTCATATGACCTTTGATGTTATGAAGGAGGTTAAACGATTCCATTAAAAAAAATATCGCAAAACCTGGAACCGAGTTACGTACGCAAAGCTATACATAGCTTTCGTAACCTTTAACATTTTTGTATCGCTAATGTTACCGTTGGTTTTAGGACTTAAAAATGTTTCACACTCTATAAAGAAAGAATACGGAATGAAGAGTGGCGGGGGTAGGGGGGAGAGGTGGAGGGATAAAGGATGGATGGAACGAAGCTATGGCTCCAAATTAAAACTTGGAAAATATACAAGACTCAAATACTTGTTGATCAGTAAGAAATACAATTTTTAAATTTCTGGTAAATGGAAATTTTTGGAAGTGGACAATTAATGGAAACGTAAATACGAGTTAAATGAAAATAATGGAAAGTTTAATATGAAATTTTGTAATACGAGACTAGAACAGAAAATAGTAAGTGGTACTGAAAAAAGAAATGATTAGCGCCGTGTAAAAACAAAAGTACTTTTATATACGCACACTCTTATCATACTCGCTTTATTAGGTACGTATGGAAGAGTTAAGACAAATCCAGATATGAAAAGACCTTTTATTTTAAAATGCGATGAAGATCCTGGTCTGGCAGATCATATATTTCTGGTCCGTTCAAGCCCTATACTCGCGAGGTAATTGGGTACAGTCTACAATTTAATTTTTAATACCTTCATTAGAGTCATTTTAGGTGTCACTTAGCCTCTAAGATTACAATAGATCCGTTACGAGTCTTTTGATATGTAGAAAAGGCTTAACAGTCCTTTCCCACGAAGCTTATATGTCTATTCCTACCCAATACGCGTACGATATTACACACTCAAATACAAAGAAGGCCTATATATGACCCTGTGTTCTTCAAACCTGTTAGAATCGTATAATGAGCATCCGTAATTATTTGTATTAGGCTATAGAGTTCATCTAGCTACTTAAGAGTAAAAAGTCAAATCTCAGCAACTGGCCATTACTAATCAAGTTTCTGGTTCCTTACCGACAATTTACCTTCTGTCTCGTAAGACGAACACCTAGATTTAAAAATGTCAGGTAAACGAACTACGAGGAAACAAATCCCAGTTTTCATTCAATCAATACTACGTTTCTGTTACTAAGTTTGCTAATCGTGTTGAGTACATGACCCCTGAATCATAATGCTACACTTGACCCGTGTTCTACTGTTGACGACAGTACCAACTTTATATCGATGAGGCTTCTGTCAGTAACTACCAAATCGCACTCAAAACTGAACAGTGTATAGTCCCTTTATGGAACTATCACCATATCAAAAGACACTATTTTCAACATTTTAGTAGGCCTATGGATCCTATTAATTTCTAGCTAATACTGATACTAGTTAAAGATTAATCATATAAATATTGACTCATTCGAGTATCCTAATTTGTAGTTTATCAAACGAGTTAAAAGTAATAATTTCCACGTTGTTTAGGCCTATTCTTTGACAAAGGTAAGAAAATGCCATAAACACACTATAAAACAATAGGCCTCTCTATAATCACGCTCCAGCTTTTAGTTGCACAGGAAACAAACTAAAGGGAAGACAAGTTCACTGAAATATTTTAAAAACAAAATGGAAAAGTTAGGGCTAGAAAAATCGGTGACAATTCCCTTTAACGTCTGGGATACATTTGGCCTACACACTCTGAAAGTCTACAGCGCGTACCAACATAAGAAATTGAAAATAAAATTTGGTTTACTTGGCAAAAGCATTGTAGTCTTCATTCACCAATCAAAGCTCTAGAAGTGTTTTCCGATTTAGCAAAAAACAGTAAAAAGGACTAAACAATTCATTCGACAATACACACACATATATATATACATTATATGTACTATATAAGTTAAAGCCCAAAGCCCATACCAGTAATTTTTGTTAACGTATAGTCCCACTGTATCCAGTATTTATACGGTAGGTGAACCTACAACCAAGTAAATCTAAAGAAATAACATTTAGATAAAGAAAAAAAAAAACAGAAGCCAAACAAAGTATAAAAATTATAAATTCAACAATTTCCGTCTTTGTATCGTTTTATTAACAAACGACGCTAAAAGCAACAAGAGAAGGGAAGCATACCTTTAAATGGCGATGTTTATATTTAAAACGACCATTCAGTCTCAACTTATCGAAACAATTTTTTTTACTGTAAAAAATGAAAAAATCTACGGTATACACTCCTCCGTCCGGCGTTAAGGCACACTGCCACTCATTTCTTTAACCTTTCACTAAATCTGGAAGCCCCGCCTTTAGTCTACGTCAAACTCTGGAGAGTTGCCAGAGAGAGATTTAATAAATTTAATTACTGGAGTAATACAACTCTTAATAAGCGATTCTGTCGTAATTCAACAACAAATTAGCTTTTTAATGTCGTTTTCATTTTTACCTTTCTCGGAGATCCTTCAGTTCTTCCGTGTAGTTTGGCTCGCTACAGTATACGGCTTTAAACCAAACCTTCGATCTTCGGACCTACGTTAGAGGGCCTACAACAACACCACCACCACCACCATTCACTAATACTATTTAGTCTTTATTTATTTATTTTTAAATATGAATGTTTGAAAGACCAACTTACGCATCAACTGATTAACCTTTTTTAATTTAAAAATTATTTCAATTTCGAAAGAAATAAAATATTAAATTTTTAGTATCAACAGCGACATTTATTAATTATGGGAGAGAAGGACCATCACCTAAATTACAATTAATATTGTTAAAATATAATGAAATTATTCGCCGCCTTATTATTGGTTTCTAAATACGCTTGACGTAAAGTTACGGGGTATAAAGTTAAAATCAAGTAACGAGTCTATTTTTTAACCATCAAAGTTAGGAAGAGAGAGAAAAATGTAATATTAATTATGCATTCATAATTCCTACTACCATAAAATACTTTTTTCAAATTGAAAACCTTATTTTAATTTCATACTTCAACTTCATGGGGATGTTAATTTAGCTCTATAGTCTATACCATGAAAACGTGTATATGGGAGCAAGGTACTGCGCATTTGTGTATAGACATGCATCTGAGGTTGTGTATCTACGTTATATATATATATATATATATATATGTGTGTGTGTGTGTGTGTGTATATATATATATAACACACGCCACACGGTGTCCCGTAAGTCTGGAACCATAGGGCAAAATGATAAAAACGGCAATAAAAACGCCGTAGAGACTTTTGGGGACTTTGTGAAATGAGCGAGGATGGTAGCGGCTGTGTCATCGTCGGTGGATGTCCTCAGAGGTCCACTGCGTGGTTTTTCTCCTATGGATCCCGTTCCCCTGAACTTTGCTACAAGTTTGCTGACACAGCTGGTGTGTTATCGGCGCGCAGTCCGGATGCAATCTGTTAAATTCCTCAGCGACCTCCCTCTGACTCCGATTTCCTACGAGCAGAATTACCTGGATGCGTTCTTCCTTACTCAAACACATCATGGGCACTTGCATAAACGGAAAAACATGAATTACTTATTTTACCCTATGGTTCCAGACTTATGGGACACCCTGTAGGGAAGGTACAGTAAATATTTCATGCTTTTATTTCAGTTAGTAATAAAATACAAAACTTTTAGTTTTGGCTTTTAAAAAAAAAAAAAAAAACACCCAATATATGTACAGGGCGTCCCAAAAAAATGTGTACACACTTTAACAGCTGATAGCTCAATTGATGTTTCTTTCTTTCCAAGTTAAACCCATTAGAATTAATAATGGCAGTCAGACTAAGCTTTGAACAAAGGAAATTCATTCTAAAATGCTACTGGAAGTGTGAAAACGCAGTTGAAGTGCAAAGACAGTTTAGGAGGGAGTTTCAAACAGATCCACCAACGCGACTTACCATCACTCGAATTAGAGATAAGTTTGAAGCCGATGGAACTGTTCAGAATGTCCACAAGAAGCGTTCCGGAAGACCACGGACATCGACAAGCCCAACAAAGCAAGAAAGAGTACTGGAAACGTATCACCAAAGTCCAAGAAAATCTGTGCGGCAAGCGAGTCGTGAGGTAGGAATTTCAGAATCGTCTGTCCAACGCATTTTGAGCGCTGTCAATGGAAAAGTTACATTCCAAGATTAGTCCATGCTATTAATGAAGATGATCCGGACCGAAGAGTGGAGTATTGCGAGTGGTACTTGGCACGATGTGGATGTGGATTGGACGAAGGGGTTTCGTAGAATACCCTCCGCGTTCACCAGACCTCACACCGCTAGACTTTTTTTTATGGGGATACTTAAAAGACAGTCTACGCTATAAAACCTGAAACAGTCGCTGAATTGAGAGCAGCCATTGAACGAAAATGCACACAAATACCAAACGAAATGTTTCGTGATGTTTGCGATTCCATTGCTTCGCGTTATCAGCAGTGCCTGGACCAGAACGGACGTCAGTTTGAAAACAGGCGTTGACAAAACAATTAAATAATGTCTGTAGATTCTATTACATTTTGAAAATGAAATGTATTTTAATAAACACTGCCTTTATAATTATTTAAAGTGTGTATACATTTTTTTGGGACGCCCTGTATATAAACCATAACATATGGCTTAAAGAAAGACTGCGACCAGTATATTTATAGTAAATTCACCAAATTATTACTTGAATTTCATGCGATAGGTTTACTGCTATTTTAACAGCAAATGACTATTCTTAAAATAGTGCCCGTACTTTGGGTTCGTACAGTGACAATTGAACCGAATGACTCGGTACTGTAAAGTTAGAGAATGCATTGTAAATTTTCATACCACAAGGTCACTGTTGTTAAAATAGTGCCTGTATCTTTCGCACTTACAGTAACAGTTTGACCACAAAATCGCTGTTTTTTCAATAGTGCCTGTATCTTTCGCACCTATAGTAACAGTTGAATGGAAAAGTCAGTACTCTCAATTTAGAGTATGTATAGCAAATTTTCATACTACAATACTCGTTGTTATCCGCGATTGAAGGGCAGGTTCATAATTGTGGATAACCCTATTTCACGGTTAACTCGGTATACCCCGTCAGTCGGTGGGTGGCGCAGCCGCTACTGGCCGCCATCATTAACTGGGCTCTTATTTTGCGCACCACCCCACACAGTATCATTCTGTTACAGTATACTATAAAATTAAGTAATTTGTACTCACCACAAAACGTACTCATCCGCTCCCTTAAATTGTAACCCTTTAATCTGACTAACACTGCTGCTAATATCAACTGTCTTTGGTAGTGCGGAGTGTGACTGACAGGCGCGTTGTGGGCTGCTGGCAGGGGCCGAATAGCGGATGTAAACACCGCGCCAAATCACGGTAAGCGCACAATCGTTACAATTAGTAAGTTACGGTTAACTTCATTCACGGATAACCGCGTGATTATTGTACAAACTGAATCGATAACTCGTACTCATATTGCTGTGCTAAATTCAGTACTCTTTAAGTCACAATAGTAGCACATATCTTACTACTTGCCAGTTTTAAACGGACATACTTTATAAGGTACCTTCCATACGATATGTTGAATCTTCAGTGATCATACTTAAATATTTGGAAATAACTTAGGAGTAAAATTCTGTTTGCGGCAAGGCAGCGGATGCACCAAGAATAGCTCATGCAGTTTCCTATGAATCCATCCGTTAATTTATCTAATTTTAAAAAGGATTTAAGTGAAATGTTTTGAAACATATTCTAATCAATTCGGGAAGCGAACATTACGCATGAAGATAAGACTCTCAACAATGTTCCAAAAACTACCTTTGACCAGTAACATTAGCCGTAAATAATTTTGCTTTTGCATAGACTGCGTCACTTAAAATAAGAGAGAACAGTCTGGTTCGAAATTATGATATATATACTGTATATACCACGTACAAGTCGACTCCAGTTAAGGTCACCTGATAACCAGGTCAGATGCCTCAAAAAGGTCACTTTTGTAAGTCCCAAATCAGTTCCTCTCTCCTATTATAAAAGTTTACTCTTAGGAGGTCATGTGCTAACCTTAAAACCCTCTTAAGCAGGTCGTGTATTAAGCCTAACATTTTTGTATAAACATAGGTTCTATATAAGTTCGCTAATTATGAACCTAGAGACATCTACAATGCTACAATGTCACTTAGTATTTTTACCTCCAAACACTACAGCACTGATTCAACCTCTTGTTCAAGGAATTATAAAGACCTTCAAGACTATGTACAGGAAGCAACTGTGTGAAAAATTAACTCAAACTGACGGTGTTAATGATCCTGACAATTCTCTTCCCATGGCAAAAGCAGCAAGAAGCATCATCATTCTAGACGCAATTTACTGCTTGCAATAATGTGGAACAGTGTAAATCAACAAACGATAAAAAACTGCTTTGCCCGATGTGGACTACGAATAACGAATGATGAAGCGGATTTCATCGAGTCTGACGAAATTGTTGAAGCTCCACCTAGCATTGAACAAGAACAGTTTGACCAAATGTCGCAACTCTTTGAAGCTGAGAATATAATTGAGGGAGCAACTGATGAAGAAATTATTGCATCTATCAAGATGAAATATGACAGTCTGAGGAAAACAACAATGATGATGATCTACAGAAGCTAAGGCTAACAAAGACCCAAGATGCACTCTAAGGTTAGCCCGAGAGAAAGGAGAGAGAGTAGGGGGTTAAAAGAAGAGAATAAAGGATTAAATAAATAGCAAAACCTATCATTCGTGGGTTAACATTCATTCAGAAAAAGACCCCCCCCCCCATCATCATCATCCGCCGGCCACTGCCGACAAGTCGGAAAAATAGTCGAAGAGAATAGGAAAAGGGGTGAAAGGTGAAAAGAAGTAAAATAAGAACGCTTACAAACCATGCAAACACAGTCTTAACTCAAACACTGTCGTACCATGCAAACTACAGATATGCAAGTAAAAAGAGGATAAGAAAAGAAAAAAAAAAAGTATGAAGAGTATAACAATGGGGGTTAGTTTACGCTATGAGCTACATCTAAGTTTGTATGTCCTCCTCTTTTTTTTTTTTTTTTTGTGAAAGCAATAGAGAAGTAAAACCCTTATCACGTCATGAAACTAAGGCTTTATCAAACTTACTCAACAGGTACGGAAAGACAACTGGAAATTTAACTATCAGGAAATATTTCTGCATTGCAATCCTCACTTAGTAATTCTTACGTTAATTCTAATTCAAAACAGACCACAATTACTTTTTTCTACCTATTGTATAAAGTGTAAAGTAATTGGTGTACTGTATTGTAATTTCTGTAATAAAAAGTTACTTTTTGATGTCACTTATTGACCGACCTTATGTTCCTACCATATTTTTAGCAATCTGTTTTAAAATACGATATTAGTTGTGTACATCAATGTAAGATGCATGATGTACGTTAACTGAATAAGGAGGTCAGACGAGGAAGGTCCCAGTGACCTCCATATCAGGAGTCGACTGTGCGCAAGTCTTAGGCACCCTTGTACAGTTGCTTTTTTTTCCTTTTTTTAATAATTATGTTGAATACTTCAGCATGTTAGTGTTGTTTTATTATAAATATAAATTATAATGTATAGTCATTGTCAATAATCTCGGTTATTAGCTAGTTTAACGAAGAAAACGATGTTTCATCAAAACGTGCTACTGCTGGAGATAGAAGCGGTGTGTTAAATTCCGTTCTAAGTACTATTTTAAAAGATATTCTAAGCTCATTCAGTAACAGTTTGTACACAGAACTTCTATTGCATGTTTTTGTAGTTGCTTAATGCTCTTAACTAAATTAAATTTTTTAACTTAATTTTCTCTTTCCAGATAAAGGCATAAAATTTTACATTGGTTAAGCAATGGCTAAAATATCCATTGCAACTCGACACCGGTGGTATTATTGTACGAACAGGGTCAATCTCAATCAGAAATATCGCGACAAACTGGGATATCAAGATGTGGTATTCAAGCAATTTTGAAGAAACAGCGCGAAACAGGCAAAGTTGAAGATCGAAAACGCAGTGGAAAGCCAAGGAAACTTTCTAAAAACGATGAGACACCCTTAAGCTAACATCTCTCAGAAATAGACGAAAATCCATGCAGAACTTTCGTAGAACTTGCCCAGACCTCAGGATTACAAGTCCACTCACTCGCACACCGTAAGATCATTCATCAGAAATGGTTTTAATGGTAGAGTGGCAATCAAAAAGCCATTTCTCAGGAAAGGAAACAAGTCAGAGGTTCAAATATGCTCAAAAGCGCAAGAATTGGAATGTTGATCAGTGGAAAAAGGTCCTCTGGAGTGACGAGTCAAAACTTGAAATTTTTGGCACAAAGAGAAGACAGTATGCGAGAAGAAAAAACGGAGAACAATTCAAGGAAATGTGTTTGCAGCCAACAAATAAGCATGGTGGACGATCTATCCAAGTTTGGGGGTGCATTTCACCAAATGGTGTTGGGAATCTTATCAAAATTGATGGAATATCGAATGCAGAAAGATACACACAGATCCTAATTCATCATGCTGTGCCATCAGGTCAGAGATTAATAGGGCAAAATTTTATTTTTCAGCACGACAATGACCCTAAGCATACTGCCAATGTAGTCAAAACCTATTTGGAGAATAAAAAAGAATGTGGAGACTCGCAACTAATCGAGTGGCCTCCCCAGAGCCCCAATTTAAATATTATCGAGGCTGTTTGGGATTATTTAGACAAAGCGAGAAAAGCAGCCAAAATTGAGAAAAGAGCTATGGCAGGTCCTTTTAGATGCATGGAACAACATTCCAGCGGAGTTCTTACAAAAACTCCAAGATAGCATTCCGAGTCGAATCGCAGCAGTTTTGCAGGAAAAGGGCTGTCATACAAAATACTGACTTTCGACAATTGTAACTTTTCAGTACTTACGGTGATGGTTCTCTAATAAATAAATCTTGAACCTAACATGTATTTTAACCTTTGAAAAGGAGAAAATTTATCAATGCAAGATTTATTCAGACCTGCCCAAGACTTTTGCATAGTAGTATATACTGTATATATGTATGATACTGTTAAATCTGCAATGCTCATTTTAAATAAAAAAAAAATATATACACATACATACATATATATATACACACATATAATATACACACATATATATACACACATACATATACACATACATACATATACACATACACACATACATACATTATATATATATATATATATATATACATACATTATATATATATACACATACACATATATATATATATATTAGTGTGTCCCAATTTTTTTTGTTCCTGAAGTTTGTCATGCACACCACCCTAATTTCTTCCACTCGTGAAAACATGCCAGCAAGATGAATTTCATTCGTGTTCTTTAATTTTAAGGGTCCCCTCAAACCATGTGTTACTATTGCTGAACGGCTACTCTCTACCTTATACTAATTGTAGCATATTTCTTTTCAGGTTATGGATACAAGAAAGCAGGAGACTGTGTGGTTGGTGGGGGTGTTGCGAAATGAACCCCTGGAAACGCTGTGTCAACTCCCGACAGTGGGAGATGTTCTTCACTCGGAAGAAAAAAATGTCCACGGCGGAAGCTGCCAATGTGGTAGCTGATGAGGTTATGGCGGTGTGGGCTCGGGCATCTATTCCGACCTCCCACAAGCCCAAGTGCATCGAGAGGATCAAGGCCCTCTCCACGGACTACGAGAAGGTTGCCAGAAACCGAACCCATGGGGTAGAGAAGCAACTGGAGCGGGAAAAGGGATTCCAAGCCAACCTGAATACACTGTTCGAAACAGCTCATGCCAACGCCATGAAACTCATCAAAGTCCCCGAAGATCGAGACTTTCTGAATGACCAGCGAACCGTGCAGAAGATGTACATCGGAGGAGAGGACCTGGAGTTTGCTCGCAGGGCAGCGGAGCGGGAGAGACGCCGAGCAGCTGAAGAGAAGAGGAAGAAGAAAAGCCGCGAAGAGATGGACTCACTGCAAGCAAAAAGAACGGTGAAAAGTGGGTCTTCTTCGGAGTCCATGGCCGAAGCATCCAATGATGATGTCCAATATTCCTCTCCTGGTCCTTCAGCTCCTCGATCCGCTCCCAAGAACAGCCAAGTGTCGGCAAGGAGGATCATCCAATATCCCAATTTTGCTGCAGCCCTGGATCAAACTGGAACCTCAGTACGCCAAGCGATGCACATTGTGGCTCCAGCACTCACTGCCGCGGGAGTTGAGTTATCCTTGGTTACCTTGTCCAAATCAAGTCTTCACCGTTCACAGCAGCCGGAATCAAGACCGAGTTCAATCCTGATATGCCGCTTGTCGTCCACTTTGATGGCAAACTCCTCCCTGATTCGGATGGAGGGAACTCGGATCGCATACCAGTGCTGGTCAGCGGGAAGAATCTTGAGAAGTTGTTGGCGATCCCAAAAATCCCTGACAGCATGGTGACAGCGGATGGCTGGAGCTGTTCTGAAGGTGCTGGACGATTGGCCGCAAGTTCAACCATGGATTGCCAGTCTCTGCTTCGACACAACAGCGGCGAATACCGGTATTCACAGCGGCGCTTGTACGATTATCCAGGACCAAATGGACCACCGCGTTCTTTTCCTGGCTTGCAGACACCACATGATGGAATTGGTAATCACCTCAGTCTTTGACCTGTTCTTCAGGTCTTCTGGCCCCGAAATTGCGCTGTTCGCTCGCTTCAAATCCCAATGGGAGTTCATCGACCAGAAGCAGGCTTCTCCGTTCAACGGCGATGGCCAAGCGACATCCTTTCGGAATGGGTGGCGTTGAAAAAAGAGCAGATTGTCCACTTCATTGAAGACCAGCTTGAAGTTGGCCACCCAAGAGACGATTACCGGGAGTTCCTGATCCTCGCTCTGGTCTTCCTCGATGGTCATGGCAAACGAGATCTCCGGTACAATCATCCTGGAGCATACCACCGGGCCAGGTGGATGGCCAAAGGCATTTACTGTCTTAAGATGTTCATCTTCCGAAGCCAGTTCCACCTGACCGCTCACTACGCAGGATAAACGTCTTTGCCGTCACCATCTACCTCCAGAGGTGGTTCGAGGCTCCATTGACGGCGGACGCGCCCGTCAATGACCTGGAGCTGTTGGAGGACCTAGAGCAGTACAAGGTGGTGGATCATGATGTAGGTACCGCCGCATTGACGAAATTCCGGGGCCACCTCTGGTACCTTAGCGAAGATTTAGCCGGACTCGCTATGTTCTCCTCCAAAACCACTGATACAGAGAAGATGGCCATGCTCCAAAACCTGCACAAGACCAAAAACCCAAAAGATCTGCGTCGGCTGGAGGGAGAGAGTGTCTTGACCGTGAGACGGTCGGATTTGAGCACCTTGGTCATGAAAAGGACTCAAAACCTTTTTCATTGTCTGAAGCTGCCAGTTCCGAAAACCCCCAAAGATCTCGAAGGATGTGCACCATCGTTGAAGTCTGTGAACGACGCGGCAGAACGGGCGGTGAAACTGGCGGAAGATTTCAACGAGGGCCTAACAAAAAATGAGGAGGAACGGAAGCTCGTGTACCAAGTCGTCGAATACCACCGCCAGCAGTTTCCCTCAGCAGACAAAAAGATCCTCTGTCCCCCGAAATGAAATGTGCCATTAGGAAGAATTTCCATTTCCTTTAATTTAGTCATTAGAAAGAATTTACATTTCATTCTTCCATTCTAGAATGATTAATGCTGAGCATTTATGTTTATTCAAATAGGGTCGAATAAACAAGGTCAATGAGGGGACCCTTCCCCTCCTAATAGGCCAATGAAATTTTGCCCATTTTTCCTTTCTTAAAGTGTAATTAATTAAAGGGGTGTGCGATTTGACTCTTGCAAATTTTTATTTTCACATGTGAGGCTGGGACACCCTAATATATATATTATATATATATATATATTATATACATACATATATACATTATATATATACACACACATTATATATATATATATATATATATACATTATATATACATTATATATATACACATACCATATAAACACACATATATATAAACACATATATATATACACATATATACACACACATATATATATATACACATTATATATATACACATACACATATATATAACACATATATACACGTACACATATATATACACATATATATACACACATACACATATATACACACACACATATACACATATATACACACACATACACATTATATATATACACATATATATACACACACATTATATATATACACACACACACTATATATACACACATACACATTATATATATACACACACACTATATATAACACACATATATACATTATATATATACACACACATATATACATACATATATATATACATACATATATATATACACATATATATATACATACATATATATATACATATACATACATATATTACATACATATATATATATACATACATATATATACATACATACATATATAATACATACATTATATACATACATATATATACATACATATATATACATTATACACACACATATATATACATTATATACACACATATATACTGGTCAAAAAAAGAAACGCAATTAGCTTGCATATGGTGTAAAATTTAAGTTGTTAGTGGTATTATCACAGTTTCAAGATTATGGTTAAATGTTTGTTCAAATCTTTTAAAGCCACTTAGTGCATGTTTTTAAACCTGACTAATCCCGGCTAAGACGCCATTTTGTTACAAACAATAAACAGATATTAAATTGAATGTATTCTTTATGAAGGCATGCATTTTTTCTTTGACCACAGAATACACAATGCCCGTTGAGAAAACAAAACTTTTTCCCGCGATTGAGGCATGCCACGACTCTCAGAGGTCACAGAGGTCGTGCCTTGGGCATGTTGGCTGCAGGCATGTCTGCTGTCCAAGTTGCACAACGAATGCATGTGCATCCCAGCACAATCTCTAGGCTTGTTAGACGGTACAATGCCACAGGAAGTGTTCAGGACCTGCCAAGACGTGGGTGACCTCGTGTGACGACCCAACACCAGGATCGCCACATTGTACTGCAGCACCTGCGTCATCGGCAGCGGAATGCTCGTCAGACAGCCAGAGAGACACCTGGTATCCACAACAACAGAATTAGTGACTAGACCGTCAGAAACCGACTCCGTAATGCAGGACTCCGATCCCGCAGGCCTTACAGAGGTCCTTTTCTCACTGATGCAAGAAGGCAACGACGCCTGCAATGGGCCTATCAGCACCGTGACTGGACACAAAGAATGTGGAACCAAGTCCTCTTTTCTGACGAGTCTCGCTTCAGACTGTCCAATTCTGATGGCCGTGGCAGGGTATACAGACGACCAGGGGAGCGATACTCAGATGCTGCAGTAGTGGAGCATGACAGATGGGGAGGACCAAGTGTCATGGTTTGGGCAGGAATTGCCTTTGCTTCAAGAACTGAGCTGGTGGTTGTTGATGGCGCTCTGACTGCCCAGCGCTACAGGGATGAGATTCTTCACCCACATGTTCTTCCATTCATGAGGCAACATCCAGAATTGGTGCTCCTGCAACAGGACAATGCCAGACCTCATGCAGCCAGAATAGTGCAGGCGTACCTGCAGCGACAACAGGTGCAGACCTTACCATGGCCAGCCTTCAGCCCAGACATGTCACCGATAGAGCACGCATGGGATGAACTTGAACGGCGAGTTCGCAGACGTCAGCATCAGCCGCAGAACATCAGGGAACTGACCAATGCAATTATTGAAGTGTGGAGGGCCATCCCTGTTGCTTTCCTGCAGACTGTTGAGGTCGATGAGGGCCAGACTCCAAGCCTGCATTGTGGCTAGGGGTGGCCATACGCGTTATTGACTTAGTATATAGTAAATGATTCTTTAACATGAGTCCTCATGTTTATTAATAAATCTCAAAAATTGCGTTTCTTTTTTTGACCAGTATATATACATTATATATACACACACACATTATAATACGCACACATTATATATACACATTATATATACACACATATATACACACATACACATTATATACACACATACACACTAATACACACACACTATATACACACACACACTATATATATACACACCACACACACACACTATATATATATACACACACACACACACTATATATATACACACACACACACTATATATATATATACACACACACTATATATACATACATATAATATAATACATACATAATATAATACATACATAATATAATACATACATAATATAATACATACATAATATAATACATACATAATATAATACATACATAATATAATACATACATAATATAATACATACATAATATAATACATACATAATATAATATATTTGCATGCCCGTTATATAATAGATATAGAGTGTAACATATTTGTAGATAGTAGTCTATTATGACTTGATCCTCTGGATCGAGATATTCTATCTTTAGTTTTAAATCGATAATTAATTATTTTTAAATTGATAATGTATATGGTTGTAAATTTTGACTTGGTCCGCAATCGATATGGACCGTGACTTGATGGATACCGTAATGAAATTGACCGGATTCTTTGGATCTGATATATTTGCATGTCCGTTATAAATGGATATAGAATGTAACATATTTGTGGATAGTAGTCTATTATGACTTGCTCCTCTGGACCAAGAGATTCTATCTTTAGTTTTAAACCGATAATTAATTATTTTTAAATTGATAATAATTTAGTTTCGTAAAAATTGGTCGTGCCAATTTACCCGCAGTTTTTAAATAAGTTTCTTATGTTCTTGTGGTTCGGAACCCACGTAAAATTGTAGGTCCCCTCCACCACCACGGAGAACATACAGTTAGGTAGACCAGCCATGAGTGGATCCTAGGGTCTTTGTTGGTCTGAAACATTATAACATTATAATATAATAATATAATACATACATACATACATACATAATATATACATACATACATACATAATAATATATAAATACATACATATCATACATAATATAATACATACATACATACATAATATAATACATACATACATAATATATACATACATACATAATATAATATAATATAATACATACATAATATAATATAATACATACATACATAATATAATACATACATACATAATATAATACATACATACATACATAATATATACATACATACATAATATAATACATACATACATACATAATACATACATACATACATAATACAATACATACATACATAATACAATACATACATACATAATACAATACATACATACATAATATAATACATACATACATAATATAATACATACATACATAATATAATACATACATACATAATATAATACATACATACATAATATAATACATACATACATACATAATATAATATAATACATACATACATAATATAATATAATACATACATACATAATATAATACATACATACATAATATATATATAATACATACATACATAATATAATACATACATACATAATATAATACATACATACATACATAATATAATACATACATACATAATATAATACATACATACATACATAATATAATACATACATACATACATAATATAATACATACATACATACATACATAATATACATACATACATAATATACATACATACATTATATACATACATACATTATATACATACATACATTATATACATACATACATTATATACATACATACATTATATACATACATACATTATATATACATACATTATATGAAAATTATTTCACAAAGGTAACACGTGAAAAATATTTATGATGAATAAAACCACGAAGGAAAGGAAACACAAAATGGTGCTCAAGCGCTTTCGTCTAATGACATCCTCAGGAACACTGAAGTACATAAAAAGGGTTAAGCCTATATAGGTTACAGAAAGAAAAAAAAGAGAAAAAAAATAATAACATACATACACACACACACACATATATATATATATACATACATATCTATATATACAAATACACACATACATACATATATATATATACAATAAACAGAGAAGTAAAAATAATAAAAAATTAAAATTAAAACCTTAAAGGATTACCAGTGAGGCGTACAAATTTGTAAGGAAAAATATCGATTTTTAGCACAAGATCAAATGGATTATAAAGATACAAATTTATACTGGAACTCTGCCGGGTTTTAACACAATGCTGCCTATGGTCAGGTTTCGATATATATAAAAAAATAAAATGCAAATTAAAAGTTAATCGATTTTTAGCACAAGATCAAATGGATTATAAAAATACAAATTTATACTGGAACTCTATCCGGGTTTTTAACACAATGCTGACTATGGTCAGGTTTCGATATATATAAAAAAAATAAAATGCAAATTAAAAGTTAATAAAGTAGAAGACAAGTTTACCAAAGATTTAATGTTTTACCCTTCTTATCTAAATCTTTTTCAAAGGAATTCAACATAACAGGATCGAGTTGAAAAAGACCTTTGCTTATGTTGAAGTTATTTGAAAGTTGGATAATGGCAGACTCAAGAATATTTCTATTAACAATGTTGCTTGAATGGAATAAAACTGAAGCATTATTCCAATCAATAGTGGGCTAACTCTGACAAATGGACAAAAAGGGCACTGGACAACTGTCCTGTTCTAACGGAATATTGATGCTGTTTTATACGTGTGTGCAAATCCTTTCCCGTCTGACCTATGTAAAAGGAATCACATTGTTTACAACCAATTTTATAGATAATGCCTGAATTATTGGTAGGGCTATTTTTTACTATGATATTTTTCACAATATTGTTATATGAAAATACTACATTAATATCCAAAAGTTTAAGTACATTAGCAATGCCTAAAAAGCCCGGGAAAAATGGAAGTACTAAAATATTTTTTGACAAAGTACGAGTGTTAATATTGACACGATTAAAAGTCTCATTCGAGATAGCCAGTGGAGTAAAAAAGCAAGCTCAAAGTGTGTTTTGAACCTTTCTTCGAAAAACATTAGTGACGATGCAAAAAGTGCCCTTGGATATGGTATGTCCTTTTTTATTGTTAAAAAACCTTCGGCTTTACAAATTTGTTACAGTCTCGCGTGTTTTGAAAAACAGTGTAATCTCCCTCAGTATTTGTTTAACATAGTTAAAGGCCTCGTTTATAGTGCGGCGAATGGTAATTACGAAGATAACTTTCCTAAACGTTTTCGCAATAGCCTCTCACAATTAAAAAAGATGGGGAGCTCCATATTACTAAAGCAGACAAGGCTAACACCATAGTTATTATGGACAAAGTGGACTACATCGGAAAGATGAACGAGCTTCTCCAGGACCCCGCCACATACACCAAACTTAGGAAGAACCCGCAGGATGACGTCATCAAATCATTTAATAGTGGCTTGAAACGCCTTCTCAAAGATCATAAGAACTTAATTCCGCTTTTCATGTCCACTTCACCTGCTCTGCCCTACCTTTATGGTCTTATTAAAACCCACAAACCTGGTAACCCTATGCGCCCTATTATTAGCTCGGTGGGCTCTATTACTTATAAACTCTCCAAATGGCTTGTCAAAGTCTTGTCCCCCATTCTCGGAACTATCTCTGATTCACATGTAAAAAATTCCATGGATCTTACGGAAAAATTGAATAATGCACGTACTGAAACTAACGATAAATTGATTAGTTTTGATGTTTGCTCATTGTTTACAAAAGTGCCGATTGACGATATGCTTGACTTTCTCTCCCAAGAATTACATAAGTATGACCTGCCACTACCTTCACACATTGTTTTGGAACTCATTAAGCTTTGCATCAAAGACTGTAAATTCACTTTCAATAACGAGTATTATCAACAAGTTTTTGGTATGGCTATGGGCAACCCCTTATCGCCCCTCCTCTCCAATTTTATATGGAGTTTTTCGAAATTACCTATATTCCGAGAATCCTGGGGTTGGCATCCCTTGGTTGCGGTACGTCGACGATATTTTGTGTATCTGGCCCATGAATCGTGACCTGGATAGCTTCCTCCTTCAGTTAAATGATCAAGTCCCCTCCATTAAGTTTACTTTAGAAGTTGAGCAAGACAATTCAATCCCATTTTTGGATGTGCGTGTACATAGGGAAAGCCCAGGTTTTAAGTTTAGTATATATCGGAAAACGACAAACAATTTGTCCTACGTACACTTTTACTCGGGACATGATACCCCCACTAAGAAGGCCATATTTTCATCAATGTTTCTCCGCGCCCTTAGGATCGCCAGTCCGGAATACATCGATGCCGAATTGGAAAAAATCAACGGTATTGGAAGTGATTTGTGTTATCCATCTGCGTTTATGGAATCTTGTCTCAACAAGGCAAAACGAACTTTCTATCGTGTCAATATTAACACTCGTACTTTGTCAAAAATATTTTAGTACTTCCATTTTTCCCGGGCTTTTTAGGCATTGCTAATGTACTTAAACTTTTGGATATTAATGTAGTATTTTCATATAACAATATTGTGAAAAATATCATAGTAAAAAATAGCCCTACCAATAATTCAGGCATTATCTATAAAATTGGTTGTAAACAATGTGATTCCTTTTACATAGGTCAGACGGGAAAGGATTTGCACACACGTATAAAACAGCATCAATATTCCGTTAGAACAGGACAGTTGTCCAGTGCCCTTTTTGTCCATTTGTCAGAGTTAGCCCACTGTATTGATTGGAATAATGCTTCAGTTTTATTCCATTCAAGCAACATTGTTAATAGAAATATTCTTGAGTCTGCCATTATCCAACTTTCAAATAACTTCAACATAAGCAAAGGTCTTTTTCAACTCGATCCTGTTATGTTGAATTCCTTTGAAAAAGATTTAGATAAGAAGGTAAAACTTAAATCTTTGGTAACTTGTCTTCTACTTTATTAACTTTTAATTTGCATTTTATTTTTTATATATATCGAAACCTGACCATAGTCAGCATTGTGTTAAAAACCCGGACAGAGTTCCAGTATAAATTTGTATTTTTATAATCCATTTGATCTTGTGCTAAAATCGATTAACTTTTAATTTGCATTTTATTTTTTTATATATATCGAAACCTGACCATAGGCAGCATTGTGTTAAAACCCGGCAGAGTTCCAGTATAATTTGTATCTTTATAATCCATTTGATCTTGTGCTAAAAATCGATATTTTTCCTTACAAATTTGTACGCCTCACTGGTAATCCTTTAAGGTTTTAATTTTTAATTTTTTTATTATTTTTACTTCTCTGTTTATTGTATATATGTATGTATGTGTGTATTTGTATATATAGATATGTATGTATATATATATATATATAGTGTGTGTGTGTGTATGTATGTTATTTATTTTCTTTTTTTTTCTTTCTGTAACCTATATATAGGCTTAACCCTTTTTATGTACTTCAGTGTTCCTGAGGATGTCATTAGACGAAAGCGCTTGAGCACCATTTTGTGTTTCCTTTCCTTCGTGGTTTTTATTCATCATACATTACATACATTACATACATACATTACATACATACATACATTACATACATACATTACATACATACATTACATACATACATTACATACATACATTACATACATACATTACATACATACATAATATACATACATTACATACATACATAATACATACATAATACATACATAATATACATACATAATATACACATAATATACATACATATATACATACATAATATACATACATAATATACATACATAATATACATACATATATACATACATAATACATACATAATATACATACATAATATACATACATAATATACATACATAATATACATACATAATATACATACATAATATACATACATAATATACATACATAATACATACATAATATACATACATTATATATATACATATACATACATTATACATATACATACATTATATATATACATATACATATATATACATATACATATATATACATATACATTAGGGTGGTCCAAAAAGTTAAAGCATCGACTAAGTTCTCTCCACAAGGTTGGTTTTATGCCTCTTGGTGTGTACAGTATTTGTGCAAAGTTTCACGTTATTCGGTTAATATTTAGGGGTCGCCCCACTTGCCCCCTTTTTGAAAATTTGGGAAAATATATAGACAACTGAATAACTAAATTTTTTTTTGGTTCTCAAAGAATATGAAAGAAAACAGTAAGACAATAGGACATGATAATGGGTGTATCTTCATTATTTCTTCTGCATCAGAGTCGCCTTGGATGGTATTGGTATCTGTTTTCGGTGGGCGGCTACGAGTTGTAGGAGGTACTGCTTCTGGTCCTCGTTTCGTGTCAAAGTGTCATTGTAGCGTTGTGCGAGAGCAATACCTCGCTCGGCAGCATCATTGACGACTTTCATATTTAAGGCGCGATCTCTAAGTTCCCTGTAGTTCTTGTCATTTGGCCATTCCCGTGGATCTTTTTGAAGTAACTGGCGCGCTTCCTCCTTACCTCCAACTTTCAAGGCATCAAAGAGGGTCAATGTCCTTTTCGTGACGAAGGATGCCACATCATTTTCAACACCAGCTTCCGCCATGTCGATTCGTCGGGGGCAGCCATTCTTTTGGATGGTGTTGAACCATTCTCCTTTTGGTATCAGGATCGATCCTATTATCGAAGAAGGCCAGTCCAATCAGATGCTCCGACAAGTACCACAGGTGGCGTCTTAGAGCTGTCTTCGCCGCTTGTGCAGCTCCTCCGTGTGGATATTTTTCCAGAAGATGCAGCATTTTGAGATCATTGAGAGGAGCTTGTGTCCCCATTGGCGCTTCATGCCAGTACTTGACGTAAATCAGACTGACAAATAAAGCCAGCTGAGTCACGTTTCGTTCTTCGCGTGCTGTGAGCTTGAATTGATAGTGAAAGAGGTAGATTTTGAGCGCATAAATCGCCTTCGCCATCCATCTCGCGTGGTGCATGGGACCCGGAGCTCGGATAAAGAGTTGACCACCAGTCTTTCCCCCCAGGAAGAGCAAAGATAGTTCAAGGAACTCCTTGTAGTCGTCACGAGGTTGGCTTGCCTGAAGAGCGTTAGGTAAGTAAGTGAGCATCTCTTTTCTCATCTCTTGGAGTTGAGGGTTCTCGAACAAGCTGTCCGATGCTGAGACAAATGCTTCGTGGGAGAGAGATGGCCATTCCTTTTGAAATCGCTTAAAAAGGCCTGTTTCAGGACTTCCTGTTGAGCCAAATATTGAGGCAAAGACATCAGCAAGTACGACTTCAAGTATATGATGTCGACAACCGATCCAAACTAGCTCGTGACCCAATGCTTCTTCAATCCTGACACAGGCTCCGCGATGTAAACCCGTGTTTGACGCAGTGGTATCGAAGACGAGACCTCTCACATGCTGTTCCACGTTCCATAATTTCATAGTTTGAAGGCATGCCTGGGCCTGTGCTTCTCCAGTTCCTTGTTTCATCTTTGGGACACCAAGCAGCTTCTCCTGTCCATTGAATGTTATAAGGATTGCTATCCGATGCACATTCGTCTTCTTCCCTTCAATGCCGGGGAGAAGCTTTCCGTCCCAATGGAGAAGGACAGGGTCTTCTAGAGAGAATGATTCTAGGTCTTCTCGAGCTGCCTGTTCTCGCCCACTTTCTCTGTAGCGATGAATAGAGCTCCGAGAGCACGTCATCCCAGACAGATCATGCCCCGCGGCCTGTAATACAGCTCCAGTTACGAAAACAGCATTCCGGTCAGAAAGATTGGTGCGATCCATTGCTCCAATGACTTCTGGAGATTGGAAAATGTTCGTAACCTTGTTCTTGGGACGCTTTGGTGCCGGAGCTTCAGACGAAGAAGGAATCGGAACCGATGGTCTATAGTCGTCGTCGTCTTGCGAAAAAAGGGAAGAAGAAGAAGAGGAAAGATCAATTGATGACACTCCTGCTTCTTCCAAATCTTTCTGTGTTGCTTCATGCCTTGCCTTCCTCTTGGCTTCCTTCTCCATTCTGGATCGCTTTCTGTCCTCTTGTGTAGTCGTTTCCTTATCAATGCCAGCCATGCTGCAAGAATTGACGTCCTTGCGCTGCATGGACAG